>JAWDGP010006855.1:177500-187500 GCA_033675545.1 Elysia crispata
GTCTCCTCTTGCTGCTAAGAATAAGTTATGTAAATAAAAACAAAATAGTGATTGGTGATCAGGTAACTTCCTTCAATCCTATTACAAAGTTCAAAATCTAAAATTTAACCTTAGAATTCATATAAGCATCAAAATTAAAGGTTTTCTTGTGTATCCACCTTAACAAAACAGTAAACTGCGATTGTCCAGTGAATGTTCTGCAGGGACTCTTTGAGAACCGTTATTTAACATGTGAAGCTGAATAATAGCTTATCATTCCGTCATTTGCGACGTATTTAACTTAGTCCAGGTGTTCAATCTTTCCATGAAAAAACAAGCCGATTATTTCATCAAATAGCAATCATTATTGTAATAAACATTTTACAACTCGAAAACCCGACCGACACGAATAAAAAAAAATGAATAAAAATTGATCCGCAATCAGTTAGAAATCAGAAGGAAACAAAAGGACACAAAAATATAAGTTGCTGAAAGCTGCATTTTTTTCTCGATTTTTCTCGACGTTCGAGTTTTAGGTCTCTGAAAAGTCGGCCTAGTCCCTGCATCAATTATTCATGCCACAGCCGCCATTGGTTGGTAGAGACCTCGCCCGGCAGATATTGCTGCTGTGATGGCCAGCGTTGATTTTGTGCCGATTTTGCAGATGGTCTTGACTGTTGTAGTAGTGGTAGTAGTGGTGATGATGGGCAGGACGATTGGAATGGTCTAGTGTTGATGTAATGACAGTGATTGTGATGATGGTGGTGGCGACTTTGGTGTGGATTTGATGACAGCGGTGGTAGTGATGGTGATGTAGCGATGAGGTAACGGGGGTGTCATGTTGATCCATTGTGACTCGATGGTGTTGATGATGATGATGGTGGTTCTGGTGGTAATGGCACTTGTTTGATAAGATGAGGAGGATGGTTAAAGTAGCGAGGATGTTTGGGTTGACGATGTATAAGCACACTTTGATTCATGGGATGAATGGCTTTATTTTAAAAATGACAACAGCTGTAGTGGTGATATTAACAATAGTTGTCACTGTCAGAGTAGTAGTAGTAGTAGAAGTAATAGTAGTAGTAGTAGTAGTAGTAGTAGTAGTAGTAGTAGTAGTAGTAGTAGTAGTAGTAGTAGTAGTAGTAGTAGTAGTAGTAGTAGTAGTAGTAGTAGTAGTAGTAGTAGTAGTAGTAGTAGTAGCGATAGCAGTAACAGTAGTAGTAGTACTAGTTATAATAGTAGTAGTACTTGCAGCAGTATTATTATTAGTAGTATTTAATAACAGTGGTAGGGTGGCCAATTAGCCATCTTGGATACATTATAATACTGCCGTTTCTGCTAGTTTTGTATGTGGTGAATGTTATTATTGATGTTATTCTTGCTATAAACTCAATGACTGATATTATTCAAATTCCCTACAAAAAATGACTAACACTCAGTAAATTTGAGATACTGATGACAGCAGAATTTCTCACCGCACTTATCTTTGCTCTTTCTTTCATAAACACACACCCACTCACGTTCATACTGAAATCAGTTCCGTTGCAGCGCTGTAAATAGACATCTGAACAACCACAGCTTTTAAGATCGAAAACTACATGATTGAGCCGTAATTCTATTGGCTGCGATGGTTAGACACAGAACGTTATTGCTAACAAACCCAGGAGAGCACAATTAGCGAGAGCTCAGAACCGGGGAACAATAGCGGAAGCTCATGTAGGCCACATAGACGTGAAACGGCGCGGAAGAATTTTTGCTGGGGATTGCTGGGAATGGAAAGAATTGTGGGAAATGTAAGTGGGAGGGAAAGGAACTGGGGTTTCCAGGAGCGAAATCTAGACAATCGAACTTGATAATTACCTAGACTATTCCTTTGGGGCTTCATTAAACTTTATCAGTTTGCCTTTCCTAAAGCTTTTCCTTTTTGTGCCTCCCCCGGCCCATCTTTCTGTGATGCCAGGGTATTGACTGCTTCATCAAGTAAAATTCAAAATTAATTGCTACTCGGAGGATAACTTGGATCAATACAATATGTTGCAAGGGCAACACCTAAGGGAGGGAATGTTAGACGCAGTGCAATAAAAGTTAAAAAAACAAAACAACAAACAACAACAACAACAACAACAACAACAACAACAACAACAACAACAACAACAACAACAAGAAACAAACAAAAAACAAAAACAAAACCTCAAAACAGTTGATAATTATTGCTATGTTTTTCCCATTTCTTGTGTCTTCAGAGTAACTATTGACATAATCCGTCTCTGCCAGTAGTTGTGGCTATGATGAAGAAATGAAAAGTTTTGCAGGAAAGAAAGAAATCAAAGAAGCATGGTTCGAATACAAAGCTGCGGTAAAGAGAAAGATCGAACTCTCTAGATTTCACTATCTCCAATCTGCCTTATTAAGCGAAAGCCAATTTGCCACTCAACTGCATGTCCAATCTGTGGACGTGCATCCCTGTATTTTTTAGCCAGTAATAACTTTGGATATGTTTCAGTTTTTTGATCCCTCCACACACGCATGAATTTCAAGAGCATGATTAATCGATACACAATACAAAACACTGTATCAGGCCCAGTTATACACCCTTACATGTAAAAAAAAAAGCTCGCATTCGGCAGGTCACTGGTCTCCATGTGTGCAAACTTATCCCTATAGCCTAACGCGCCGGCTATGATGATGGTTTTATATTCTCTCTGTTCAAATGAACTTTTTGATCCGTTAATGATCCGGATTGTTGACGGTGTTGACGTGTCTGCGTCATGTCGTGTGAATCAACAACAATCCGCCAGTTGGAGACTCTGGACGCTGACATTACATAGTGGGATCTCTCTGTTCCCCACAGGTTTTCCAGCTCTTTCCCCGCGGGTCTGGAGCAATCCTTCACCGACGCTGTATTTGATTAAAACCTGAAGGTTCGCTGGACCAGATAACAATGTTCAACAGTTTGCCTAGTTAGCTTGTGATGATTGTCTGGGTTTGTCGTTGTTCTGCTTTAACATTTGCCTTGCAAATAGGAAAACGGTTTGAGAGAGCGTTTTCGTGTTGTCCTGGTAACAGGAGAGTGTGAGAGAGAGAGAGAGAGAGAGAGAGAGAGAGAGAGAGAGAGAGAAAGAGGAAGAGAAAAATGAGAGAGAGAGAGAGGGGGGGGGGGGGGGAGAGAAATGTTTCTGGGCAATGCTGTTTAAGAATTTCCTATCGCTGGTTTTATTTTGAGACGCGTTAATATTTCTAGATGCTTTGTAACGAATCCAAACGGTGAAAGAGAGAGAGATAGAGAGAGAGAGAGAGAGAGAGAGAGAGAGAGAGAGAGAGAGAGAGAGAGAGAGAGAGAGAGAGAGAGAGAGAGAGAGAAAGAGAGGGGAGGGGAGAGAAATGTTTCTGGGCAATGCTGTTTAAGAATTTTCTATCGCTGGTTTTATTTTGAGACGTGTTAATATTTCTAGATGCTTTGTAACGAATCCAAACGGTGAAAGAGAGAGAGAGAGAGAGAGAGAGAGAGAGAGAGAGAGAGAGAGAGAGAGAGAGAGAGATAGAGAGTAAGAAGTAAAAGAGGAAGGGAAAGATAAGATAGATGAAAGTAACCAAAGGGAAAGAGAGAATCACAGAGACAAAGAATGCGACGTAAATGGAGGAAAAAAGAGACTAATGCAAGAGACGGAATAAAAAATTGTTAAACAGAAAGGAATATGAGCATTTTGCACAATGGATAATTCCAAATCAATTACTGGGAAAAATGTAAGCTATCATTAAAAACTGAAACAAAAACAAAACTAAAAACAAAAATAAAAAAACAAAACAAAACAAAAACAAAACAAAGCCATAAACATTCTTAGAATATTCTTTCTCTGGTAAAGTGGATACTCAAAACAAAGCTGGACACTAAACCACAAGAGACATAATATTTATCAGTGAAGATTTACTCATCATTGAATTTTCTTGTATCATTTTCTCTTTTGTTTCCAGCGCTTTTGTTGCCCGCATGTTCGCCCACTCAGCTAGCGGAGAGCCTCCACACATTTCTAAAGGTATAAGAGCTCCGGGGAGAGAGAGACACACAGGAAAGATAACTGGGCTCGGAGATAAGAGCAATTGAAAAAGCAAACACAAAGATCAATCGCTAGCACTGTAAGTAGTAACCAACATCGGAAAAAAGGTCGTGGAAATCTAAGGTTTCTGTGGAACTTTCTCGAAACTCAGAGGAGTTTAAAACGGCTGATACAAGTATTTTGTGTGTATGCGTGTGTGTGTGTGTGTGGTGTGTGGGCGAAATAACGAAGGAACAATGCAAATCTTTTATTTTTCTATTTGATACGCATAAAGAAGGATAAATAGAATTGAGTTTATTAACATATAAAAAGTCGAAAAAAATGCGACAGGAAAAAAATGGATTGTTTAAAACAGGCACTCCACTGTTATCTATGTCCTTTGCAATCCCGAGATATTCCAGATAGATTATTACGTTAATACGCTTGTTAGGATACCAAGATGGTACAACATGAACAGGTGCCCCAGCCTATTATCGAAGATCGCTTTCTCTCTTATTACTTATCTCTCTCCATCTTTCCAAATCTCACTATCTTTGTCCTTCTCACCCTCTTACATCCTCCATCAGCCATTCTCTTTCCTTCACACCAATTCTGTCTCACTATCCTTTCTATCTTTCTTTAAGTAATTCCATCTCTATCTCTCCTGTATTTTTTTTCTCTTTTTCTCTCTCCTCGTCAGTATCTCATTCTTCTCCATCGCCTCTCTTCACAAATACACCCTCTCAATTTGTCTTTCAGTCTATATCAATCTTTTTTTCTAAAAAAATCTATTTCTTTCACTTTCGGTATCTTTCTGTACTCTTTGTCGATCTTCTCTATCTCACCCCTACTCTTTCTCTCTCTCTCTCTCTCTCTCTCTCTCTCTCTCTCTCTCTCTCTCTCTCTCTCTATCTTCTGTCTGTCTGTCTATCTCTTCCTTTGGTTGATTGTTATAGCCATTCCAAGATATGGAGATAAGAAATTGCGGATCTAAGTCATGAAAAAAATTAAGCAACTAATGCACGCTCGATTATTACTATCGATCCTATGACAGGAAAACAAACCTTAAACACATATATTCGTGTATTTACGATGGAAAAACTTTTTTTCTCTCGAAATTTAAGAGTTGGCATACATCGCCGGATGTACATTACATTTATGGAGCTAAGAAAAGCAGCGGCAGTGTTTCTACACTAGCCATAAGGTAAGGGAGAAAACTAACACTACCACGGACTACATCTCTAGTATAAAAGCTGCTCCTGCACCCAGTCTCCTACAGGCCACACAGAACTGACCGTCCCCGCTTCCGCGGAGGTGATGGTACTTTTCCGAGTAGCCATCAACCCTGCGGCCAAGAAATGACCAACTAAACGGACGCTGCTCACATAAAACCAGGAGGTGACAAGATGATGAGCTTTGTGTCTGGTCTCGGGGAAATCTGGTTTATTATAGGAAGAAGACGGTCAGACTTGAATAATTTACAGGCGTCACGCCTCCACACTCGCTCACCCATCAGCCAGGCAATGTCCGCTACTCACGATGCTTGGCAGAAAAGAGGAAGAAATAAGTATTATTCTCTTGTTTGGTTTCTTTTTTCACCTTCATCTCTTCCATATTTTCTACCTCTGCAAGGTTATTATTTCATCTGTATGTCGCCAGAGTCGACAGCACCTCCGTTACCCAAATTCCCCATTTTTTTTTATACCGACTTTTCAGTCGCTTTGAATTAAATTAATCAATTTTTTTTATTTTTCTTTACCAGGTCTAGTCTGTGTAAGATACTCTGGTTTACTGCGTTATCTTTCCATTATCCACACTCACATTGTTTTTAAGGTAGCTATGTTATTCTCGAAATTCCGGACACAACTCAGTATATATTTTAAAAAAAAATGTTTATATCAATTTCTCTGATTCATAGTTCTTACTTCCTCAAAGGAATTTTCAAAGAAAAATTCTCTTATTCTCTTTTTGTCTGTCTGTTTGTCTGTCTGTCTGTCTGTCTGTCTGTCTGTCTCTTTCTCTTACCTCTCCCTTTTTCTTTCTGTTTTCGCGACGGTTTGTATGTATCTGTAATATCTATCTGCATTAAAACTATTTCTCTCTGTCTCTGTTCTTATGTCTCAGTCTCCACTAGTTTTTTTCTATTTTTTTCTACCCATTTCTCTCTCTCTCTCTCTCTCTTTCTCTTTCTCTATCTCTCTCTCTCTCTCTTCTTCTTCTTCTTCTTCTTCTTCTTCTTCTTCTTCTTCTTCTTCTTCTTCTTCTTCTTCTTCTTCTTCTTCTTCTTCTTCTTCTTCTTCTTCTTCTTCTTCTTCTTCTTCTTCTTCTTCTTCTTCTTCTTCTTCTTCTTCTTCTTCTTCTTCTTCTTCTTCTTCTTCTTGTTTAGTTCTTTTTTGTCCTGCACTTTTCCCTTACCCCCTTTATATCTCAATGTAAAACACCTCCTAACCAAATCCCTCTCTCCCTTCCTACCTCTCTCTCTCTCTCTCTCTCTCTCTCTCTCTCTCTCATTCTACACCTTTGATTATCCTCCTCAGACTGCTCTTTACTACAGATGGTTGTATTCAATGGCAGTCTTTCTCTCATCGACTCTTCCCCAGGGGTTGTTTTTCCTTGCCCAACCTTTAACCAAAGTCCTGCCCCTTACCAACGACCAAAACTCCAGTACTTTTACACTTCGATTTTTCTCTTTTTATTTACTCCTTCCTTTAGATCGAAGGCAACGCCGAGTGGAGGGATATTGATTTGGGAAGATTAAGACATCGGCGAAAGCACCTAGAGCTGGCTGACTGGTACATTTTGGTGTGGCATCGCATAGTAATGGAATGGTGGAACAGGAGAGAGTGAGAGAGAGAGAGAGAGAGAGAGAGAGAGAGAGAGAGAGAGAGAGAGAGAGAGAGACAGAGAGAGAGAGAGAGAGAGAGAGAGAGAGAGAGAGAGAGAGAGAGAGAGAGAGAGAGAGAGAGAGAGAGAGAGAGAGAGAGAGACAGACAGAGAGAGTGAGAGAGACAGAGAGAGAGAGAAGCGGGAGGGGGTGAGGAGGGAGATGAGTGTGGTTTTATGTTGATACAAAGATTGTGGCAGCAGAGGGGTTAATGGGTTTCCGATTGGGTGAGAGTTTGAGGGAGTCGTCGGGGAGAGCGAAATGGATGGATAGATGGTTGATATAGGGAAGCAGGGGAGGGAAGCATAGGCTCGTGAGAGAGGTGAACGCGTGGAAAAGCCGTAGAGTAAAATAAAAACTAAGTTATAGTTAGATGCGTAGATACGTCGATATACAAATAGAGAGATAGACTGATATATAAATAAATAGAGCGATAGATAGATGGAGAAACAGAAAGTAAGAGATGCGAAGTAGCTGAGTGAGACAGAAAGAAATAGTCTGAAATGGAAAAAGAGAGAGAGAGAGAGAGAGAGAGAGAGAGAGAGAGAGAGAGAGAGAGAGAGAGAGAGAGAGAGAGAGAGAGAGAGAGAGAGAGAGAGAGAGAGAGAGAGAGAGAGAGAGAGAGAGAGAGAGAGAGAGAGAGAGAGAGAGAGAGAGAGAGAGAGAGAGAGAAAGAGAGAGTATATGGAGAAAAAAGAGAAAATTCAGGAAATATTGAGAAACTTAAACCATAGAAGAGAATTTTATTTTCATGTTAATCAAAAGATAAATGGAGAGAGGAAAACCAAAACGAGAAGCAGCTTTGACCTAGACAAAGGTCACTAACTTTTGATGAACAGGCCCGATAACTGGCTAGGACGGTGACACGTTTCTTGATATTTCATAATCAGACGAGATACAGTAACCCACAGAGGGGAGAAGATTCAGCCCCCACCAAGGGACGTAATTAGGATAGCTATCGCCTCAGCTGTCAGATTTGGTTACTCCGGCAGACACTGACAAATATCTATCTAAGCCGCAGGGAGACCACCGACCATAAAAGTTATGTCCTTTTGAAGGTTGGTGTGTCTGCATGGGTGGTAGAAAATATATAAATATTTATAAGCGGAAAAATGAAAACAAAAACAAGAGAAAGCAAGGGTTATGTAATGTTTTGTTCTGTTAGGCCGAACAGAATTTAATGCAGCGTAAAATTATCCGGCAAAAACAAATTTAAAACGACTACGCAATTTGTAAGGTAACAATAAAATCACCATTTTCAAACAACACTCATCAATAGATAGTAAATACAAAAATACACGAAAGTGAACATTTCAAAAAAAAAAAAAAAAAAAAAAAAAAAAATACCAAACTGATTAATAAAAACTTAGGAGAAAAGTATAGTATACCTTAATACACTAGGAATCTTATTCCATAAGAATATTGTAAGTCTTATTAAATGTAAGATAATTAATTTTGCTTCTTACTCCATAAGGGTTTATGGGAAGTTTCACTTTCAATACGACATTTACATTTCCTAATGATTTATCAGCCATCTTCTGACGCTATGATTCAAAGCCATTGGTTGACATCTAATCACAATGTAGTCATTTAAACCCGAGCAATCTATCGGTAAATTTCCAAGCATATATCATTAATATTTCGGGGAGCGGGATGAAGTACTTTTAAAATGATTACTTTTCTCTCAATTAGTTATAAACGGGAAAATTTCTTCCAATTTTATAAACCCAAACAGCGCCAGATGAGAGTGGCAGCTAATTATTTTACTCCTGCCTGTGTGCCCCTTTAGGGCGGGCAGAAAGGGAGGGGAAAAAAACCAACTCTTCGAAATCTAAAAACAGCAGACGTTGGACTCGCGAGCGAGACACTTCCGGTGAGGCGCTAGTAGCCTGGGGGATTGTGGGTCTATAATAATGTCGCCCTGCTGGTTGCTAGGCTTGGACTCTCCCATCGGAACGCTGAACTTCTTAGTCCTAAGCCGCGATCCATGCCAATTTGGGGCCCATAGTTATTCATTTATTTTATCAATATGTTTTGCTGTCATTGCTTTTATTGGTGGTTTTAATTTCATATTCGTATCCCGATAGTAATGAATTCTGTCTTAAGTTTTCGGTCATTTAAGAGAGCATTATAGTGCAGTAGAAGAAAAGATCTATAAAATTCCAAATAAGATAGGGCATTTGCAATATTTCCGCCGATTTGAAGCCTCAAATTTTAATTTTTTTTTCTCGACGAAAAGACTGCTTAAAGCTGTGGTTGGAAGTATATCTTAGGTAATAGTCAATAACCTTTAGACTTGGTTGAACTGTTCTTGGTTATTTAACTACAGTTTCTTCCATACCTCATATTGTTTCTTTCCTAACACTTGTGGGTAATCTAAATACTAACTATAATGCCATTTGGTTTGGATCCGTCACGCTTTCACTTGTCAAATTTTATATCAGGTAGCAAGAATCCAAAATGGACAGAATTCAAAACAGAGTTGAATGGATTGCAGCACTTCAATTTTCATGGTTAATTATTAATTTCCTTTATAGAAGAAAATACAAATAATGAAAATAAAAACAATAACAACAACAACAATAATAATAATAAAAATAATAATAATAATAATAATAATAATAATAATAATAATAATAATAATAATAATAATAATAATAATAATAATAATAATAATAATAATAATAATAATAATAATAATAATAATAATAATAATAATAATAATAATAATAATAATAATAATAGTAATAGTAAAAATAATAAACGTTCCCTTCTCATTAAAAGAAGAATCAGAGCAACACAATTCACATTTTCTTTACAGCAGCCATAAGTTCTGTCCCCAAGATTCATAGTACCTCACGAACAAGTAATTAATTTATTCTTACTCCACCCTCCTTTTTATCTATCATAATAATAATTCTTCTTGCCTATACACGGATTTTAACTCAAAAAAGCCACCTTTGTAACACTAATTACATTGATTTGGCCCATTTCAACGGCTCAAAGAGATGAACTTCATGTCACAGACAAGTCTAGATACACAATAAATATCATTCCTCTTCCTTTTCGAAAATGATAGTGATTTTTTTCCCTCTCCCTACTT
>JAWDGP010006855.1:192500-242500 GCA_033675545.1 Elysia crispata
CGAAGCGGTGAGGTTTTTTTTTTTCAGGGTGCCTGTTTCATCAGCTAAGTCAAATTTCCACTGCTATGTATGAGAAAAGCATTCACGTTTTGCCGTATATTGCATTATAAACAGTGACAATAGAACTTGTAATTAATGTATCGGTTTTGAGGATAAATGCACCTACTCCAGCCCTTGTTTGATATAGCACGCCCAGTATGGAATCTATCCACAGTGTGTTCGGCTAATCCAACCTGCTGCTGTTGGACATGGATGTGTTTAGTGAGCTTGACTATAGACATCGTCCAATGGCAAATGTCTCTTATATTTTTGAAATTCAAAAAGTTGATGTTCTTATTTTTTAGATTTGCTTTGTTAAGAGGTTTAGAACGTGAGCTATTTATGTCATCTTCATAATTAACTAACACGGGCTATTGGCGAACTTATTGCTTCGGTTCTAATTATGTTTAAAAAACCCGGTGATATCAAATGTAAATAGGACTAGTGAGTGAGAGAGAAAATCAGAGATACATCCATAGGCAGATAAAGAGAGATACACAGAGAGAAAGAGAGAGAGAAGGAGAGAGAGAAAGAGAAAGCGAGAGAGAGAAAGAGAGAGAGAAGGAGAGAGAGAAAGAGAGAGAGAGAGAGAGAGAGAGAGAGAGAGAGAGAGAGAGAGAGAGAGAGAGAGAGAGAGAGAGAGAGAGAGAGAGCGACAGACAGAGAGCGAGAGAGAGCGAGAGAGAGAAAGACAGAGAGAGAGAGAGAGAGAGAGAGAGAGAGAGAGAGAGAGAGAGAGAGAGAGAGAGAGAGAGAGAGAGAGAGACAGAGACAGAGACAGAGACAGAGACAGAGACAGAGAGAAGATTTTTGCTATCTGTTTTTAATATTTTATTATTACCTTCAGTTCATGTTTTCAGATATGCGGCCTATCACACTCATCTCATTCCTTTTCTCGATATTTATTAAAAGAGTTGGACAATATGCTCTTCCTATTTTAATGCAAGGATAATAATTATAATTAAAACCCCTCATATTTTGAGCTCTGTGTTCTGGGGCGTCCTCTGTAATCATGTTTCATCTTTCTCCTGAGATGCTCATTATGTTGTGCTAACCAGTTTTCTTGCGCGGACATCTACAAGCGAAGATTGTGTGAAGCCTGGCATCATTATGGCTCTAGTCGCTTTAAGGCACGGACTCCGTATTGATTTTTTTGCTATCCGGTCTGTAATCAACAACTTCCGTTCGGTTCTGGCATGAGTCTTACGTACATAGCCCGGGGAAAATTAAAAAGAGATTAATGTGGGAGTAAAAAAAAGTATCTGATTAGAACCTGAGGCAAGTTAGATGATAATAAAAATAATGATAATGAGGTTGATGATGATGATGATGATGGTGATGATGATGATGATGATGATGATGATGATGATGATGATGATGATGATGATGATGATGATGGGGATGATGATGATGATGGTGATGATGTTCAGGATTATGATAATGGTGACGATGATGATGATGATGATGATGGTGGTGATGATGATGATGGTGATGATGATGATGATGATGGGGATGATGATGATGATGGTGATGATGATGATGGTGATGATGATGATGATGATGATGATGATGATGATGATGATGATGATGATGATGATGGTGATGATGTTCAGGATTATGATAATGGTGACGATGATGATGATGATGATGATGATGATGATGATGATGATGATGGTGATGATGATGATGATGATGATGATGATGATGGTGATGATGATGATGGTGATGATGATGATCATGATGATGGGGATGATGATGATGATGGTGATGATGATGATGGTGATGATGATGATGATGATGGGGATGATGATGATGATGATGATGATGATGATGTTGATGATGATGAGGACGATAATAATGATGCCATCAAGGTTAAACGAGGCATTGGGTGACATGTAAGAGTATCCATCTTCAAGATGTAGCCAATCTGACATTGTGTCGGGAAATAGGGAGCAGCTATGGTTGAAACTATTCGCCCGACGAGGTTTCTTTTAAATGCTAAGAATAGGAACAGAATCATTTTGATGCTAATGGAGTATATCACACAATTTTATAAAAGCAGTTAAGAGAGCTTCGTTAATGATTAAGAACAAGTCTTAAACAATAGTATAATGCTTATGCCAATAAAGCAAAGCAAGTCTTACCCCCCCCCCCTCCCCCCCACACACACACACTCCCCTCTTCAACCAAACACTCTCAGACACACTTTTAAAAGTAACATATTTTAGAGCAAAAATACAGTGATGTAAAAAGGAAAAAAGTTTCGAGAATACGAACTTTACAAAACGAAATAAAAATAATTATATTGACAGATAAAACCCCGCTTGTCATGCCTTGTATGGCAGGTTGACAAAAGATGGCTTGTCCTTTTCACATTATGTCTCTTTGGGCACTTTGAGAAGCAATTAGCATCTAAGGGAGGTGGGCGCCGCTAATGAGGTGATGAAAACTGAAAGTTATAACGGAGAGATGGATGGTATAAAGAGGAACAGCGGGAAATAGAGGAGAAAAATAAAAGTTCAATGTGCAACTGGATTCTAAGTAAGAGAGAGTAGACTTCAGAAAAATAAATAGGATTTTAGAGATGCGAGTGAGGAAGAAAGATAAATAGATAAATGACTAGATAATAAATATATAATTTTATATATATAAACAGAGAGAGAGAAAAAGAGAGAGTAAGAGAGAGAGAGAGAGAGAGAGAGAGAGAGAGAGAGAGAGAGAGAGAGAGAGAGAGAGAGAGAGAGAGAGAGAGAGAGAGAAGTAAGGAAACAATAATTATTTCGTTAAAAGGAAGATAGCTTGAAGTAATGAATGATAGCACTCCTTTCCTGACATATTTTAATGCAAAAAATAAGACTTAGATACTCATTTTCCTCGAAGTTATTGCAACAAACAACACAGTTCGAATTGGAACAGAAATATGAAGTCAGGCCATACACCAGCTCACTTAAACAAGCAACCAAAAACATAAAAAAAGAAGGGAAAAGTAAACAGCTTTTTTCTCAACTCCATTAGAGGAATCTCGACTTTTACTCAGAGTTTGAGGAAAAATCTATAATTCCACCTTCTACTTTTGTTAAAAAAAATGTAAAGACACACACACGAAATACTTACATGGACCAGTGCATTACTCTCTGATAGCGCAGTAAGTATCCACTCCAAGCGGACTGGGGTTCAAATCTACTGCCTGTACAGGCACCAGTCTACATAGCCCTGGCAAATCTCTGTCACCACATACGCAGGGTTCTTACGATTGTCATTGCAGTTGTTATGCAGACGTTTATATAAATTCACAGCAAAAAGGAAAATAAATAAACTAAAACCATGGAAGGAGTCGATGTTGGATCGATAAGGCGAGACTTCACGCTCAGACGGCTTGTTGGCTTACATGGCGACCAAGTTGAGTGTCCGGTGAATATATGAGGGGTAGATAACTGTTTGATCTTCCTGTCTCTGGTCTACCTCATTCCGTTTATCCATTACCCCTCCAGGACTGGAAACATCGCCGGGTCACTTGAGGTTTTCTTCGTGACCAGGTTTATCACGCCACAAGGAGCGTGTGGAGTACCACCTACAGCCACATTCTGTTAATATATCCACATTTTGTATACGTATATATCCATATTAGCAACAAAAAAATTCACCTTTGTACAAGGTAGATTTTGGGATTGAGCTAGTTTGAAATGAACAGTGCGTGTCATAAAAATGAGCGGGGGAAAAACAAATTTGAAAATGATTTTCAAACAAAGGTAAAGAAAATAATATCTAAGTTTATCTCTGTTCCTCTGTCGTATTCCTTGTATTCCATAGAAGAAGGCAACTTAGATCTTGTTCTTATTTTTTATTGTTTTTTATTTCTCCTGTTGGGTCGCATACTGTCACATTACATTTCATTCTCTTTCAATTGTTTTAATCCCTGGAAAGTCCTAAATGGAATGAATACCAGTTATATTTCCATTGAATAAAAGGGAAATGGAGGTGCAGCGATGCCTTAAATATTTTCCCGTTAAGTTTGAGCTTAAGTCTGTCAACCGCAAAATCAAAGGGAGAGTATTCAGATAGGAAAAAATATCTCCTGAACACACGATGAATTTATTTTCTTCATAGTGTCTAACGAAAAACTCTTGTGAATTTTCATTGGCAACTCGAAACTGAAACTACTTTCTTTGTGTCTTTGCGAGAAATTTCCTATGTAAATCAATCTTTTCTCTCTCTCTCTCTCTCTCTCTCTCTCTCTCTCTCTCTCTCTCTCTCTCTCTCTTTTTCTCTCTCTCTCCCACACACACATACAAACATTCAGAAGAAATGCAACTTGCTGAACGATTGATGAAATAGCGGTATTTGATAAAGCCTGTCCAACGAAATTTATTGCCAGAAACATTAAGCAACCACTGCATAACATGGTAGAGCTGGAAAGTTGAGACTCTGATGTTGTACACCCTAACAACATGTAGATCTACGAAAAACGGTTTACCAAAATGACAATCCTAAATCCTTACGACGTCATCAAATAAAGTAAACACAAACTCTATAAACCTTAATATTACACTGCTTCAGGCTCCTCGTAAAACTTCTTTCTCCTATTGTTATAATCGTAGATATATATATATATATATATATATATATATATATATATATATATATATATATAACAACCTACTTAAATAGGCCTCAGCTATTAGTACACTAAAAACACCTGAACAAATGATGCTGAGTGGATAAAGCAAACAACTATACCGCATCCAGCACAATGCACGTTGATTGAGTCTCGTAATAGACCCACTAAGATCACCCATTTATACTTTATAAAAGAGATGGATGGGGTCGCTAAAAGCAAAACTCTTCATTTCACTGAAATTTAAATTTCCACACACATTCATGTAGAAACTAATGATTCCGAACTCTGAAGGCAAAAAAGAAAATTCTATAGAGACATCAGTCTAAAACGGTCTTATGTGGTCGATAACGATGGAAACGGTAAACATTTTTTTCGATATTTGTTTTTCATGACTCGGAATTCGAAAAGGGTTTAAAAATAATGAAAACAGACAAAAATCGAATGGTATAAGGGTTTTAATCACTAAATGCGTCCATTTTCTAGAGATTTTAATGAGTGTGAGAGGGCAGAGTTCAACCCTTAGCCAGGTTTGAGAGGTCAAAACAAACCCAGAATCAGTACCTCTACAAATTCAGTACAAACAGTGTATTAGCTTTCTTCTTCTTTAATAAAACAGATATTTAAAATCTATAAAGGTTTGCTATTATACTGGAATCAATGATAACAATATTAAAACGAATCCCCCCCAAAAAAAACAACAAAAAAAAAACAAAACAAGGCAAAAAGAGAGAAATAAACAAAATAAAACAAAACAAAACGAATAATAAACCTCTGCTCAATGAAGGATTAGGTAAAATGTTTCACAGAATGTTGCAATTTCCCGCATTAATATTATTGATATCAACATTGTTTATTTCCTTTTTTCTCAACAGGAATCATTTCTCGCTCCTGATTGCTCGAGAGAAATAGCAAAACAAATTTCAACATTTATCCTCCAAATATATATCTATTTGTTTTTAATAAATACACCGCTATCCATTTTTTTGGGCAGGTTTACTACACACACACACACACACCCTTTTTCGACTCGTTTCCCTTTATCATCTCTCTCTCTCTCTCTCTCTCTCTCTCTCTCTCCCCCCCTCCTCCCACCCTTTTTTTTCTCTCATCGCCACCCTTTCAACTTTTCCTGACCGTTTGTCGTTCTCTTTTTGAACGTCTCTCTCTCTCTCTCCCTCTCTCTCTCTCTCTCTCTCTCTCTCTCTCTCTCTCTCTCTCTTTATATATATATATATTAGTTTGTCGATATCTATTCCTATGTACCCGTCTCTCTCTGTCTTTATCTCTCTCTTCTCTCTCTTTATCTCTCTCTCTATCTCTCTCTATCTCTTTCTCTACCTCTCTCTTCTCTCTATATCTCGCTCTTCTCTCTATATCTCTCTTCTCTATCTATCTCTCGTTTCCCTCTCTCTCTCTCTCTCTTCCCCCCCCCTCCTCTGTTACGCCAGGCAGAGGATGGATTTTTTTTACTTTTCCTATTATTTGCGATAGCATAAGGCCTTCTGATCCCTGCCCAATTAGCCGTAATGATGAAGTGTTTACAATGGTAATGCACAGAGTTTTACGTCACCGTGCGATGAAAAGATAGAAAATAAAGAAACGAGAATAAAACTAACAGCGGTTTGCGCCTTTCTTAATCTGATCGCTTTTTAAATCGAGAAATGTCCATCAAGATATTCCTTCCACGATTTCTTCAAATAATTCCAATTTTTGCAACGATCATAATTTATCTCGTTTTTTTTTAATTGACTCGTTCTTACAGTATATCGATAGTACATCAAAGATAGTCTTCAATTTTAATGACATACGCCAGTGTCGGCTATGAAAGGAAATCTTTCAGCATGTGTTAGTGCGGAGTATAAAACCCGAAGGACGAAAGTGGAAAAACAAAGTCGAGCTTTGGCCTAGCAACGTGAGTAAAAAGCTTGACAGGATCGGTGCCATTGTCCACAGAGCGTCAGAACCTTCTGTGAGTGCAAACGACAAACCAATTCAGTGTGTGTTCTTGGGAGATACATTTATTAAGCTTGAAGGAAAAAAGAGAGGAGGAGGAGGAGGAGGAGGGGTGAGGGGTGGGATAGAATTGATCCTCTCTGGGAGGAGAGACAGAAAGGGCAAGTCGTGACTGTTAACATTGCATTGATCGTACTCTTAGAGAAGGAGAGGGGAGGGATGGAAGGGATGAGAAGATTGAACGCCAGAGAGATGGGAAGCGGATCTGGAGTCATCAAGCAGGCAGAAATAGATTAGGAGTGAGCACAGAATGTGTGTGTGGTGGAGCATGGAAAGCAAAAACCGACTTAAGATCAGTGGGGATGAAGAATGCACTCAGTGAGTGAGTCGATCCACGTTGCCCTAGGTTTTTTGCGGAATCTTACACAGGGATGAGTAAAAATGACGCGAAAGAAGACTGACATTGATAGAATTATTGAGCGAAAGTATGACAGGAGAGGAGGAATAAACGAACGAGCAGAAAGAAGGCTCAAGGATGGGAGGGGTTAAAGTGGAGATGTGAAATGGTGATATGATGGAGGAAAATTTTCAGCTTCTTAGGAGAAGACTGGAGAATGGCAGAAAGTTGTAGGAGGGGAGGCAAGAGGGAAGAAGACAGCCTTTAAGCTGGGAGGGAGAAATAACCCTTGGCCTACGACTAAGATGTGTGCTCAGTTCTCACCAACTCTGATCGACCGAGCAAACAGAACATGACCCGACGGGTTTCTTAACCAGGGACTATTCAGCTCATGGCGTAGTACTGGGAACAGTTATTGTTAGACTGAAGCAAGTAGAAGAGAGAGAGAGAGAGGGGGGAAGAGAGAGAGAGGGGGAGAGAGAGAGATAGAGAGAGCGAGAGAGAGAAAGAGAGGGAGAGAGAGAGAAAGAGAGGGAGAGAGAAAGAGAGAGAGAGAGGGAGTGAGAAGGAGAGAGAAAGACAAGGAGAGAGAGAGAGAGAGGGAGAGAGAAGGAGAGAGAAAGACAAGGAGAGGGACTGTCGAAGGTCTAGCAGCCTCAGTGTTAGCAGAGACTGAACTTATCACATTCTCCCGAACTCCCGACAAAAAGTTAAAAACAACAAAAACAGGGAATGCTTTCCACGTTAAAGAGAATGAGACTTCAGACACAAAGCTAAAAAGAAAAAATAATTTTTTGTGCTTTTCCTTCGTTCTCATGCGTTCTTGCATAAAAATTGGCCAAAATCTACTTAGATCTTAATATCATTGCAAAATTTCACTGAAAAATCTTTTCTGTTACCCTAATAAATATTTCAGTCATCTTCACACCGAGTTTTCCTAGGCATTTCCCAGAAACGAGGAGTGAAAGCGTGCAATACCAATTGCAAATTCGATTTAATAATAATAATAAAAATATAATCATAAAAAAGGGCTATGAACTGAATCCGATATAATCTCCAACCCAGTATCTAGACCTCATTTTTTTTTCTGTGTGTTTTGCGCTCTTTGACCCTTGACATTCTAGTTCCAGATATTTGCGTCACTGCAAATTCTACCTTGACATTCTGTTGTCATTATTTTGTCGCGAGATTTCTAATACCAGAAGAGACCGAACAATTACTAGTTTTTTTATTTACCTTGGAAGGATAGTTAAAACCATGACTGTAGGGGAAGTTCGTGAATGAAAACTGAAGGGGGTTTATACAACTATGGTCAATGAAAGAAGAAGAGTTATGGAAAGGTAAAAGAAAAAGAAAAAGAGATAGATAAATCGATAGATGGATTCAGAGAGAGAGAGAGAGAGAGAGAGAGAGAGAGAGAGAGAGAGAGAGAGAGAGAGAGAGAGAGAGAGAGAGAGAGAGAGAGAGAGAGAGTGAGAGAGAGAAGGGAGAAAAGAAAAACAGAAACAGAGAAACAAATAGAAATTGGGCGAAGCAAGAAACAGACAAAAGGGAACTAAGAGAGGCAGAAAATTATTTTCGAAGTCGTTGAACAATTTTGACATCCTCAGCAAAATCTAAAACTCCTAAATTAATGGCTTACAAGAAAAAAAAAATCTGTAAGCCTTGTTAATACAGGGGGAGAAAAATCAGCAATCATCTTAGCCCGTTGATTGGCTGAAGAGGAATCTCCGAGAGACCTTTCGGCAGGATTAAACACTGGTATTTTCTCAGATAATAATTCCTATCTGGAGTTGTCTTCCTTGTTTTACTACTTTTTTTTGTGCGTGCACAACTCTTCGACGTAGTTACTTCCAAAAACATCCCATAATAATAGAGGAGGCGCAACTCGCCTTTTTGAGGCACGAATCGGCAATTGAGGTGGGCGGTGTTGCTCAGTCATGTCGTACGATTTGTTGCAAGCTGTTTCATTTCGCTGGTTTTTCGTTCAGTTGGCAAGTTCGTCTACTACTGCTTTTTCTGCTGCTTATGTTCTGATTTATTTAATTCTTTATAAAAGATGCTGTTAGTCCTACTTCAAGCAACGGCTAACTGATATTAAGTTATTGCCTTTGTCGCATCTGTTTGCATTTATTGTTTCTGGACTTCGAAGCTCTTCTAAATAGTACTGTTTATTAACAGGGAGACGTTATGATACATTATGGTTATAGTTAAAAGCGGGTCAAATTCTTGTCGGATTTGACAAAATAGGTGGGCAATCGAGTTTTGCACGCCACATACAGTGCTTGCAACTTATTTCTCAGTTAGAGTGTATTAATAGCAGGAACCTTACTCATGTTTAACCATGTGATGGATATATAATAATAAGGCTTCCTAAGATATAATTAATATCATAAATTTCATGAATGTTTTAATTTAGAAATACTTTCATCCTCCTGATATTTATGATGACTTCACGGGCAAACTATCAATCAATCGTGCCCAATTGCTATAAACCGCTGATGCGTTTTGAGATGGTAAGAAACAACCCTAGACTCTTCTGTTATCTTTTTTTTTTTCAAGGGAAAGTGAAATAGACAATTATCATGAAACAGAAACCATTAATTACACACACTCACATAGAATGAGACAGTCTGGCACGACAATAGATGTTAAAGTTCAGCTAGTTAGGATACAAAGCTTCTACAGCTAATTGAACAAAGTGTAATATTATCACATAACCAGACAAGAACAGGAGATGTTATGAAGAGAAATACAACGATTTGCTATGTTTTTCTTATCCCATAAGTCCATATTGCGCTAGCATCTCTCTGTGTAGGGTTGAAAAAAAATGAAAAGGAAAAGATCAAACGATCATTGAACGGACAGAAATTGTCTGATTAATTGAAATCTTCGACTGTACTAACACATCCGCTTTTCTGAAACCTCCATCGTATTTTGCATTAATGAAACTATACGAGATAATATCCTCAGAGAATATTTTTGTGATATCTCATTGGCTGTTCCAATTATCTAGCCTAGCCAATCAAATTTAGAATCGTCAGATGTGACTAACGCCCATAGATTTTTGAGCAATGATGTACTCCCTCCCATTGGCTAAAAGCATCACGCGCTTTCTAATGGAATAGTGTCACGTGATCTCGACTATGATAACACTTTCAGCTTTACTGTGTAAATTTGCCTCGCCCACTCCTCGCTCGAAGTTTTCTGTAGGATTAATGGCTAAAAATGTAGAAATGACATCAGTTTCTCTTTCATTAACGAAAGAACTAATGGGCGAGTGAAAACTAAGAACATCGAAGCTTTGTGTTTTTCAGTTTTATGTCGTTCAAATAAAAAATAAGAAAAATTCGTTTATGTTCAAGACGAGACGCCTTCGAAATGAAAAAGAAAAGAAGCAAAAATCAGTCAATATGAAAAACCGAAGGCAGGGAAGTTAAAGTATTTTTATAGGCATGCGGGTATGCACTTCTCTAACAGTTTATAGAATATCTGTATAAGAAATATCTTACTTAACGTGTCAATAGACCCTTAAAAAATGAAAAAGCAGAGTATCAGGTACAAATAAACACATTTTGTTATTGTAACATATTGCGTGCGATAAGAACTCAAACGCTTCATTTAAATGCTTACTTCTATATACATTTTTTCGGGAATAAATAAACATCAACACCAAATACACAAAAGAGATCAACAATAAAAAAAAGACAAAAAACCCCCCACAAAAAACAAAAAAAAAAACAAACAAAAAACAAAATCAAAAAAAAGAAAAACAACAAAAAAAACCCCAAAACAAAACTGTTGGAATCTTTTCATCAAAATCTGTCAACTCATGTATCTTGCTAGTTACTATATTATACATTTTTTTTCAACTGTTATTTCCAGTAGGAGGAATCATGGCCGGCAACACTCCTCAAACCCCCGCCCCGTCCCCCTCCCCTCCCCCCCCCCTTTAAAGAAAAAAAAAAAAGACGAACATCTTTCAAATTAGAGATACATTAAGATGGAAATAACTAATTCTTTCATTACCGGAGCGTTTGGAGTCGGAAAGAGCATAAAATTGGCCACTTTGTCTTTTGATGGTTAACGATTAGGTAATTCCTTTTTTTCCCTCTTTCTTTGTATATATTTAAGATAGAATGTAAGAACAAGCCAAATCGATGACTGGAAAATGTGAGCTTCGATAGAGCCGGCCTTCTCCAATATTGTTCATAACATCTTGTGTTTTTCAGGCGACCACCCATTATTTATTCATAACCCATTAGATCGTGCGAGGCGATAGATAGATTTTTTTATTGAAGATAAAATCTTATTATTTCATTACTTTTTTTCCTTTTGCTTCTTGATCTGTCTGGATCAAGTTTCTTTATTCGTTTTTTACAGCTAGTTACCCATCTATCTGCTGTTTCTCTCTCTCTCTCTCTCTCTCTCTCTCTCTCTCTCTCTCTCTCTCTCTCTTTTCTGCCATCTATGTGTTAGTGTTAGTCGTTTCCCCCCCCCCCCTCTCTCTCTCTCTCTCTCTCATTCATTCTCCCTCCCTCCCTGTCTAACTCTTTTTTCAACCCGTCTCTCTCTCTAACACACAGACACACACACATATGTAATTATACTATTTCTGTTTTCCTCTTCCTCTCCCTAACCTACCTTACCTTCATCTTTCATTATCTGTCTTTCTCTTTCTCTCCCTCAATTTTTCTCCTTATTATCCTCTTTTTTTATTAGCTTTATCTCTTTCTCGTGATCTTAATTCGTCCACCTCTTTTTTCCCTTTCCCTCTCTCTGTTCGTTAAAATTTTATTATCTCCCTCTAAGCTGTTTGAGAGAATTTTCTCACCCTCTTTGCTTGAGCCTACTCCACAGCCCCAACAATTCTTAATACATTCAGAATTCTGGCTTTTGGTTTCAACCCTTGACCAATGACTGGAGAAAACCGGTTAGATATCAATGATTTATACAAAATCAGATAGAACTTAGAAATATATTTGTTTTACATAATGCATAATTCATCACATAAGCTCTTTCTTTTTTTTACAAATCAAATAGTAAAAGTTCCAGCCACATGTTTTTTCATTAATAATATATTTTGCTATTTTCATCGATGCTTGTTTTGTTTTTTTTATTCTTCTTCTTCATACTTATTTTTCTATTCATATGTAAAAGAATGCCACCCCACTGCCTTTACTACCACCTTCCTCTATCCCACTCTTTTGCTTCACATTCTCTTACATGTCCTTCTCTTCCTTCTTTCTAAAATATTGTAGGAAATCCAGTGGTTATAAATTTTCTGCCCCGTCAGGTTCAGAACGCCAGCCTTATCAAAATGCAAGCCTTGAAAACAAAATTAGATACTGGGTTTTATGGCCTGTAATTGGCTGTCGCCACCAAGATGGAGTAATGGGGTTTGGGAAGTTGGTGTGAGCTGAATGTGATTTGGGAGGGGAGGGGGAAGGGAGGGGGTGGGGGTGATGAGGGAAAGGGAGGGGGAGGGTGCGTATGTGAGATGATCCATAGGGAGAGATGATTGTGACGTGACAGTTTTTATTCGGCCATTTTGAGAAATTCTACTGATGCAGGAGACAAATGCCAAGTATATAAGGAGACATACAGCACACAGGCAGACAGACAGACAGACAGAGATAGAGAGAAAGAGATAGAGAGAAAGAGAGTGAGAGAGAGAGAGAGAGTGAGAGAGAGAGAGAGAGAGAGAGAGAGAGAGAGAGAGAGAGAGAGAGAGAGAGAGAGAGAGAGAGAGAGTGATGTGTGTAAGAGAGAAATGAATGAAGTTTGAAAGCGAAGACTGACAAAGCCATGTCATTTTAGGAGAACTATTCCATCCCAATCGCTCCCTCCACTAAAGGGATCCAGTGTCGCTACTATGGAGTGAAGATCAGAAAGGATTTTGTACGATATGGGCATCGAAATTCTCAGTCAGGTCAAACCCTACAATCTTGTAGCTAGATCGAACATATAAATGCCTTGGAAGATTCTGAGAGAGAGAAAGAGAGAGAGAAAGAAAGAGATAGAGAGAGAGAAAGAGAGAGAGAAAGAGTGAGAGAAAGGGAGAGAGAGAAAGAGACAAAGAGAGAGAGAGAGATAGAGAGAGAGAGAGAGGGAGAGAGAGAGATAGAGAGAATTCCCATAGGATATATCCTAAAGGTATACCTCTGATAGATCAAGGAGAGACCAACTGTGTTTTCCCTCCGCATCTCTCTGGACAGGACACTCAACATTGCGCAGCTCGGTGCAACAGGAATGTGCAGGGGGTAGAGGATAATTTTTGAGAAGGAAGATCATTGCCAATACTGAGATAAAGGAAGAGTAAGAGTGAGGGGAAGAAGAAGAAGAATTAGATGGTCCAATATCAAGAGTTTCATAAAATACCAGGTATGTTTAATATCTAATGTTTTTTTTTATACGATTAGTTCATTGGAATGCAATGTTTTCAACAAATTATTCGTTGAGTGAATGTTTTTTTTTTGATTCTTTAAAAATTATGACTAACTTTGACAATGTAAAAGTTGTTTTCATTTCAAAAAATTATTTTTAATCGACAAAGGCCAGTTTTATACAACTGCTTCTGTATTTAGAAACAAAACTAGTGAGATATATGGATATAACAAACAGGACAAAACAACAGCAACAACAACTACAAAAACAAAAAGCAGCAAAGAAACAACAACCAAAATAATTTTTAAAAAATCACACGGTCATGCTAGTCTCTGAAACATGTGCAAACATCAGGAGAACCACATTTATTAATAATATACCCTATGCAGAGATAAGCACAAGAGGAAAAGAGAAAGAATAACAGAGATGAAAAGGGAGGAAAATAAGAAGAAAGAGGGATATCGAGAGGTGAAGAGGGAGGGAGATAGAAAACGACGGAGAGACAAAGACAGAGAGAGACAGAGAGAGAGAAAGAGAGACACAGAGAGAGAGAGAGAGAGAGAGAGAGAGAGAGAGAGAGAGAGAGAGAGAGAGAGAGAGAGAGAGAGAGAGAGAGAGAGAGAGAGAGAGAGAGAGAGAGAGAGAGAGAGAGAGAGAGAGAGAGAGAGACTGTGCCCTAATTAAGACGTGCGTGTGACCAAGGGATTGATTTTAGGATAAAGAAATAGTCAGGAGGGCATAGGGGATTTTGGCTTCCGATGGAACTGTCTTTGTTTCCGACGGAAGGAAGAATACACCTGAACTGAAAGAGTGAGAGAGTACGATGACTATGACGATGAAGACGTTCGGTCGAAGAGAGAGAAGGACGATCTATAACACCAGGTAATGGCATTGTATAGAGGCAGAGAAACTGCAACTCCATATTGTGTTTGAGCGGAGAAAGATACCAGAGAGAAATCAGGAAAAAAAGGCCAATTTCAGTTTGGATGGAACCATTCATGTTTTGATCCAGTAAATTTGTATTAAAACTCTAAAAAATCTATTTCATGACATCACATTGGCGAGAAAATACAGGAACTGTTATAATAAGGAAGTTACATAAGGAAAAAAAATCAACCTTAAACGTTTACTTTTCTTAATAATGTTTACTGAAACAAAAATCAAATGTAAGTTTCGTGTCTGGATAAAGAGACGGTGTGATCATATCTATACTACCAATATGTCAATTCCTCATGTTTCTTTTTGTGTGTCGGTGTTTTAAGTTAGTCTGGAACTTGGCTTAAAACCAGCAAAAATATATGCAGCCATAGAGACACTAGCTTTCAGGGAGCCAACCATCAGTCGAAGCATTTGTGCCCAAAACTATAAGAATATAAGAAATTTCTCATGTGGATCGGAATCAAACGGTCACACGTCTACAAACACAGGCCGGCAGATCATCTTGGAGATCCTATTCCAAAAGATCCTATCCCTATAAATATATAAATCCTATCCCTATAGATTATATCCCTGTGGATCCTATCCCTAAAGATTATATCGCTATAGATCCTTTCCCTATAAATCCTATCCCTATAGATTATATCCCTATAGACCCTATCTCTATAAATCCTATCCCTATAGATTATATCCCTATAGACCCTATCCCTATAAATCCTATCCCTATAGATTATATCCCTACAGATCCTATCCCTATAGCTCTGCCCTTGAAACGCTACTCGTGTTATCAAAATTACACCGATATCACACAGCAATGGCGGCCTTAAACAAACAATACATATATGCACCTCCAGGTCTAAATATAGATTTTGCCCATTAGCCAGGTGATATGGGTTCCATAATTAGACCACATTGCGCATTAAGCCTTTGCATTCGATCCTTCGAGCTAAAATCGATGGCGCTGCTAGTATGTCTTCAGCCTTAACAGAAATCAATGGTGTTACTGCACTATTTAGCCTGATGCTGTAAACATAGTTTTTGTGAATAGTTCAATAGTTATGGAATGAATGTGAAGGCTTGAGGGGAAAAAAACGTCAACTGAGAGAGTTATTGAGATAGTGAGAGAGAGAAAGAGAGAGAGAGAGAGAGAGAGAGAGAGAGAGAGAGAGAGAGAGAGAGAGAGAGAGAGAGAGAGAGAGAGAGAGAGAGAGAGAGAGAAGGGGAGGGAGAGAGGAGATGATAAAACGAAATATTCATAAAAATGAGGGAAATAATTATATACTGAGAAAAAAACTCACAGTGAGATCGTATAAAATCATCCCCTTTGACAGATTTAAACAGGACTTTAAAAGACAATAGATGTATACACTTCTTTCACCTATAAGACTCGGATACACACTTAGGAAACGTCAAACTATTTAGAACTATGCAAAAATTTCTCTGACTTTTAAATTAAATACTTTCTAATGGTCACAGCCCTCTAGAGATTGCCTCAACAGCTATACATTTTATTAACTTCCATCCTTATTATCTGACTGCTAAAGAAAATGCTAAAAAGCTACATTAATTCCTATTTCACGGAAATAAAGGTAAACTTTTAAACTTTTTCCACAATGACCATCTCTTGAATGGTAAAATTGACTACACTGAAATGCCTGGGGATTTGAAATCCTAGTCAATAGTTAGTGGTAGATTAATATTTTAACCACAAGAACGTAAACAACCGCCATACCAGTGGATCCACTCTCTTTTACATGATAGTGACAGTCACAGCCTAACCAGTGTGTTTTATCGGCATGTTTAAAGTTCCTGACCCTTATTTATCTTTAATGAGAAGCTGAAAGATGTCTTCAATGCCCACCAGAACTGCTAAAGCTGTATACTTCGTGACCTTTGCTATGACGTCAGATAGAATAATTCGTTCCACAATCCCATAGGACGCAATCCAAAAGATTTCAAATGTATGGACAATAGTGTCACCCAGGTTGATGACCAACGGAGCAAGCGTCCATTGAGCAGCTGTGGGAGGTGACCATTAATATTTGATACGCAGCTCGAGTGACCAGCGCTAGGCACTGCCCACAGCACACGACAGTGGCCGGTTCCGGCTTGCACCATATAGCAGACAGTCGTATCAGACCCAGAAACAGAAACACACATGAGTTAACCACAAGACTTGGTCTAAATGCTTCCCTTTCGCTACATACCGCTTCATTTCAGAATGAGGCTCTGCTCCCAATTATGTTCCAATTTCAAAATTTACAAAAAAAATTTGAGTTGGTAAATTTAGGCAAAAATAGAAAATATAAGATTCCGGAAAAAAAGACCCCTCCCCTAAAAACAAACAAACAAAAAACAACAAAACAAAACAAAACAAACAACAACAACAACAACAACAACAACAACAATAACAACAGCAACAACAACAAAACAATCAGTATCTTTCTTCGTACTACAAATATCCTCTAATTCTGAAGGAAGTTACCATTTGACATGTGGACGAAAAATAAAATAAAAAATTTCTATACAAGACAAAAGGCTAAAAGGCCTGATCTATATTATAAAAACACTCTTAAATACTTAAATTTTAAAGAAACGGCTTGTTGCCAACTTAAGATCCTTTCTTTTTAAACAATTCCCTCAAAATTGGACAAACACTGAGGATTTTTTAGACATAAGTGACACACACACACACCCATGACCGACATGAAAGAAGTTTTCTAAAGGCCAAAAACCTGGTATTCAAGATAAGAACCCAAAATTAGTCATATTGGCCAATAATTGAAGCCTGCCTCCTTAGCGCAGTCACCCACTTGTTACCCAAAACAGTGTTCCAAATAGATTTTGAAATAAGAGCGTTGTACTAAAAGCAACACTAAAGGGGAGCTAATCTATAATTGACCCAATTTATGTTGGTACTTCGGCAGTCGTGATTTGTGAGATGAGGCAAAATGCCATGGTTTCTCTAGTCACGATTTGTTTCATGGAAATATCCTCTGCGACAATCTCTAGACAAAGTAATCCTTCTTTTGTCTTCACGCCGCACAAAATCCTTCAATCGTGGCATATTGTAACAAAAAGTTTTATTTTCCCATCATACATTCTATGCCGTGAGATAGAAGATTATTTCAATCACAAATGTCTCTGTACAGGAATTAGCTATGTCTCTATGGATACCACCTCCTCATCTAAATTCTGCCCTTTACAGATCATTTCTTGTATTTTTTAACATTTTACGATATAACACAGTTTGAAACAAACTGAGATGTCTCATAATCTACGATCAAGATTGGAGACTTTTTCTAAATCAACTGGCACTGTCGGTTTTGAAGAGGATAACTGAAACTCAATCGAAAGATTAATAATA
Source organism: Elysia crispata (assembly GCA_033675545.1). Lineage (NCBI taxonomy): Eukaryota > Metazoa > Mollusca > Gastropoda > Plakobranchidae > Elysia > Elysia crispata. Next base: position 210,198 of record JAWDGP010006855.1, read on the forward strand.
ATAGTTTATATATAACAATCACGCTGCTTCTTTTGAGCGAGCATTCATCAGTGTTCACGTTTAGATCAGATGACCGGAAACTTGAGAATGTACCAGTTCCTCTGGCATGAATAATGTCCATCCATATTCTTGGACCAGGATTCTCACTCCAGTTTCAAGTTCTTGAGGGTATATCTACATCAGTACCTATATCCACTCACTTAACAATTCTAATTAGTTAATGGCCAGTTCACACTTTCCCTACGTCTCTCCCTTCCCCCTCCTCAATGGTCACACACAATCACACACACCAACAGCCCAGCCATCGCTATTGCATTGACCACAGCCGCTCCGAGAGAAGGTCCAAGGGGAGAAAACCCTGCCATGATGGACGGTAAAGCAATCGATCATAATTAATTTGATCATTGCCTCCCCTCCTCTCAACAGATGGTATGCAAACAGCAATTCGCTTCTCTTAGAATAATTATTTTCTTCATCACCAATGCTTTCAGCCCTCTCTTGGCGTCTACCGTACGTGCTGATGGCATTTGATCTCCACATAGCAAAGCAAAGTAAAACAAATAACACAAGATTTCTCAGTAAAATTCGTTCTTATTGTAAAACTTAAAAAAAAAAAAAAACCCACGAGGGACGCCGCGTTGAGCACCTTTGAGCACCCAACTCTGGCAAAATGAGCACACGTTTAACCCAACCGATTACTTTTTATCTGCAAAGTAATCGTAATTGTTTAATCAATGCTTCTTCCTCACCGCGCTCATTACAGAGATTGCACTATCGATATTCTCTCCATCGTTTCAGTTGATCGTGACATGAAACCAGCAAGATCTGATCCTATCCTCCAGCTGGAAATGGCTATCTAGCAATCTCTGGGCAGGTCTTCGTGACGACTTCAAACACACCTCGCGATATCTCTCGCGGGCATTAATGGAAACCTGTATGCTTGGTTGATTCACGCTCATATCAAGATTTGGCCCGGTGTGTGCAGTCTCTGCGATACTCAAACGCAAAACAGCAAAAGAACGGAAAAAAAAAGCCGATGGCTAAGTGAAATGTATGTGTTTTAAGTGGAGAAAGATCTCAGACAAGGCTCTCATATTGTTGGCGTCCATAAAGTGTCCAAATCAGAGAATTTGCCATTTTTGGAACCGTTTTTACAATGTGTGGTTCAGAAAATACATGAAAAGATTATAAGTGTGTGAGAGTGTAAAGAGAGAGCGAGACAAAGCGAGCGAAAGAGAGAAAGAGAAAAAGGGAGAAAAATAAGATAGATAGATAGATAGATCGATAAATAGAAAGAGAGAGAGATAGAGAGAGACAGAGAGATAGAGAGAGATAGAGAGAGAGAGAGGGAGAGGAAGAGAGAAAGAGAGAGTTAATGATTATATCTATTCCACAAGTCCATTGAAGTGTCTAATTTCTTCTATGTCTGTACCTTCCCCTGGATTCCTCTCTCCACTAACATTAAGCGACTATTCACATTTTAATCAATCAAGTCGGACACACACCGCGACGTCGCACCGGCAGGTCAGCCCCAGCAACCCCACAGTATTTATCCGGGCTCTGACTTGTCTCCACAGCTAAAGTTCTATTTCTTTTTCTTTTTTTTTTTTGCTCTTAGTCGTACCGGATTTTTCGTTTTGGCATTCTAGCGAAAGCTGTTAACAAACATAAATTATTGCTGTTGCAACAGCAGCAGCAGCAGCAGCAGCAGTAGTGATTGTAGCATAATAACATCATCCTGTGCCCCGTATGCTTGCCCAACATTGCGTGTATTGAACCAATTTCCCGCAGTAGGGTTTTTGCATCTCACCCCAGCTCCGAAGTTTAGTTTTGGATCTCCCAGGTTTGATAATCCTCAGACTCTCATATAACAATCAATCATACTGCACTCCTCCAGCTACTCCTCCTCTCTCTCTCTCTCTCTCTCTCTCTCTCTCTTCCTACCTCTCTCTCTGACCCCTATCTCTCTCGAAGCTCTTTATCCATTTTCCTACCTAGCCCTCCATCTGCGCTCTCGCTCAATACTGTAATCTAGACGCCAGAGACGGAACAAATCTCTCTTAATGCCAGTTTTCAAAGACAGGCAGCCTAAAAAAATCTCCTCGACTGGAACGCAAAACTGAGACTTTATGAATAGAATAATAAACTGGCTCCGGTTTCGCGATAGTTCATCGGGCAAAATAGATTGATTTTCTGTCTGAAATCAAATCGCAATGTCTAATACACTGCATCAGTTGTTGCTTATCCAGGAGGTTTTACAGTTCTCTCCTCTTTTTCTTTTTATATTCCTCTCTCATTTCTTTTCTTCCATTGGATGTGACGTGTTGTAATACTCAATGCAGTTATCTTCTCCTAACGAATCAAAAGTTTCTGGATATAATTTTCTCACCTTATCAAAAAGGTCTCAAACAAGTGTTTGTTGCTGAACTGTATCGACCAGTTTATCAGCAAACATCACTTTTCTAATGCTAAGAAGTTTTCGTCATGATTTTCATTTTTCTTTTTTTCATCATTAGCACTGTATTTTCTCTCGCCTTTAATCACCCTTTGAATTTGGGCCCATTTGAGTTTTGGAAATCTGACAAGTTCAGAAAGGAAATAAGTCAAACTATCAATCAAACAATCTATCTGTGTGAAGTATCAAAGTTGAGAGGTGTGAGAAGCATTCTATTTTTACCGTCATACAAGTATAGTCATGTTTTTTTTCTGTATCCACAACTACACAACATGCAGACCATGCAGCTCTCGTCCACACAAGCCTCTACCGCGGTCTTACATGGGAAATGAAACGGAGCTCACACACACACACACACGCGCGTACTAAAAATACCTTTGAAGGAGATTTTGTGTAAACAACAAAACAGGCATGCTATACTTAGAAATATATCAAATATGTCTGAAAAAAAGAAAGAAAGAAAGAAAGAAAGAAAGAAAGAAAGAAAGAAAGATGTAGTCGAAGAAATGAAACCAATATGTTCTCTTAAACAGTTCAGCTCCCTCTAGCATCTAGTCCTGGAAGCTAAACATAGACACACACACAAACATGCATATATCACCGTGCCAATATCCGGTTTAGATCCGTCCCTAAGAGCTTCCTATAACGAAAAGGTTTAAAAAAAGCTTCCAAGATTTTCCCCCCCATTGTTTTGTGAGCTGTGTCGGACTACACAAAAAAGCACTCAACAAACCAGGATCTTTTTTTCTTTTTCTTTTTTTTTTTTTTTGAACCTATAGGCCAAAGTTGCTTGAGAAAGAAATATTCATAGACTTAATCAAAGTGAAAGAAACAAGTCAATGTTTTTTTCAAATAATATTAGAGAAAAAAACCCCAACAAAATACTTTAAGGCTCTTAAAGTCTGATTGCAAAGCAATGATAGCACTAAGAAGCGGAGAGCTTGGTTCAATTAAAAAAAAAAATTAGTTTAAGAAACAGACAGGATGCGAACTTCAGGATGTTGCTTCATCTATAATCAGGCGAATCATCTTAATCAAAGAGTGTTTTACCCTGACGAGTGGGAATTAACATTTAGATGACTTCATATTGACGCCTAATTTCACTTAATCCTAATCATTTAAAGTTTTAATTTGCTTTGAACTCACCAAAGACATGAAGCTGGGAAGAAAAAAATTGAAATGTCCTAACACTTCAAAAAAAAAATATCATTAAACAGTGTTAAGGTGTTCTAAAAGAAAATTATGTAACGACTGAAGGTTTGCAAAGGAAGTCTGATTAAATAAAAATTGCTTTTGAAAATTATAAAACTAGAGAATTCTTTTGAAAATCAAAAAGTTAGATTATAGTACAAGATTAACATTTTGGAAAACGTCATCATTTTAGTTCGACAGAACAGATGTCTCTGAGATGCTAGGATCAGATTGAACTTAAGGAAAAATAAGATAGTAAAAGACTGAGAGGGATAAACAGAGAGAGAGAGAGAGAGAGAGAGAGAGAGAGAGAGAGAGAGAGAGAGAGAGAGAGAGAGAGAGAGAGAGAGAGAGAGAGAGAGAGAGAGAGAGAGAGAGAGAGAGAGAGAGAGAGAGAGAGAGAGAGAGAGAGAGAGAGAGAGAGAGAGAGAGAGAGAGAGAGATAAAAGTGAGGAAGGTATTGAAGCAGAAAAGTAAGATATTGCAAGATAGTGAAACAAATTACTTTAAAAACTGGCAAGGTACTCGTAAAGACTATAAACCTCCCCCCCTCCTATTTACCCACCCGCCATCCTCCAAAATTGAAAAAAAAAGTAAAAGAAAAGAATAAATAAATACAGACAAGAGGTTAAATCAAAGCTATGTATGGAAAAAGAAAAAAAAACGATGAGGTATATCTGATAAACAGAACCACTGGACATGAGGTGTTTTTTTTTTTTTCCAAAACCTTAGGGTAGTTTGCATGCATGCTAATTTCAGGGTTTTACTGAAACGCTGAAAGCGGATTGGACCAGCAACCAGTATACTTAAGCCCCCCTCCCCCCAACCCCTCCCTATCACCCCCGCCTCTCCCGACCTGACTCTTTCACCAAATTAACTCGAGGAGGAGGGCAGCGCTCAAACTGAGGAACTCCATGACATTTGCTAATTCCAAGGACCATTGTGTATTGATTTACAATCCCTCACGCACATTTGGTCGGACGCGCTATTTCTCCCTCCACTGACTCATACATTAATGATCAATAATTTTCCTTTCATTTACCGCTGCAAGAACTTCACGATTACGACGTCATAGCCTTTATTTCTTTCTACCCCCCATCCTCCACCCCCCCCCCACTCCCCACCCAAACCCCTTACCTCCCCTCCCACCTCTGACTCCCACTCTTGCTTCAAGTTATGCTTCAGAAACCAGAGGCGCGCGATGGAAATTGAAAGTGTTCAAGTATTCCGAAATTGATTGGTTTCAGTTTTTGGAAGCAATTAATAATGAATCAATAATAGACACGGAGCTGCACTAAAAATTGCCTTTGATTTCCTTCAAATTCTTTATCTTGAAATGATACAAAGCTCGGGCTCCGCACAGCCGAACGGTTTTAAACAGGTTTTGAGCTAAACTTGGAATGAAATGATTATCTATTGGTCGAATTGTGTCTAAATAGTCCAAATATAGATTGAGGAATTAAATTCTTAGGCTTTTTAGAAATAATACATTTTTTTAAATAGATACTTGCTTACCAAAAATATTACTTTTTATTGTTTTGTAAGTTGTCTTGTTTATTCTCACAGGGATTTATAGAGAATTGTAAAACTAGATTTATATGCTGCTCAATGCTCTGAATATATAGAGTCTATGGCAAAAGATAGCACTGCTTTATATTTACAAGGTGTCTAGTTCTCAGTAATCTTAGGCTCCGCATTTTAATTGCAGCCACAGTTTTAAAACATAACCAAAAAAAAAAAAAAAAATACAAGTGAAATGACAGCTTCGTTTTATTTCCAGGTAATAATGTCTTTTGTCTACACTTTCATACTTACTTGGCTAAACGTAAACTATTTGAACTGCCAAAAATGTCTCTCAGAATCTTCAACATGAAACATAAAAGTCAGACAGAGCAATGAGCTTTAGGGTTATATCGAAGGCTCTTTTCAAGTGACTTCACAACTAATAACCCTAGTCCTCTTCCTCCTTTCTCCAACAAACATAGACACACAGAGAAGTTAGATGCTTAAGAACAACTTCACAAATATTCCTAAAACTGTTTTGGTTTGACTGAAAGGACAGAATCTCTCTGAGCATAAAAGCAAAACCACATGCTGAAATACTTCATTAGAAGCTTTAATAGCACGCCACCATATTTCCTGAAGAATCTTATACGAAAACCAGCGGCGACGGAAGACGCATTAAATATATGAATTAAATCACCTGAAGTCTTACTGAAGTTGGACACTCGCAAGTGAACCTTGGGACGAGATGGGTGGGAGAATTTCCGGTTCCGGCTAAGGATGATGGATGCTGGGAAGGTTGAAGAGCTAATGCTTCGCGGAATCAGGGACGACGGGTTTTGATAGATCCTTGGGGAGTGATAGATCCTTGGGGAGTGATAGATCCTTGGGGAGTGAACATCTCAACGTCGATGTGTTTGTCTCTAGCACTGGGATATTAATCATACTAAGGTTTAGAGAGAGGATACATTGTTTTATTCAGTAGAGCAATATGGGATAAAAACAAGCGTTGTCGCAATAAAATAATCATCCGAAAAATTTTGAGTGGCAAGACCTCTTTGAGCATGAGAAATTCATTGGAAGTTCTACATTTATCGTATGTTCTTTAGTATCTTCTCACTATTTGGAAGCCTAAGAAATGCAATAAATAAGAATGTGTAAGGATTTACTGAAATTTGCAACTTAAATTTGGTCTATGCACTTTTATTTGAAAGAAAAGAAAAACGTGCAGGGAAAAGAAAGATACCCCCCCCCCCCACACACACACACATACAGAAATGGACATGCATAAAGATGAAGAAAATGGAAATGTGAGCCAGGAAAAAGGATAAGAGTGATTTAGGGGCAAAGAATTTAAGACACATAAACAAATCGTAGCGTATAAGCTGAACTTGAAGCGAAGAGGTCACGCATTTAACGAACAAAACGGAATGATCTACGCTCTAATGAGCAGCAACAGGTAAGGCAAGGAGAAAAAATCATATTAATAAATTGCTGATAAAAATAATAATAATAATAATAATAATAATAATAATAATAATAATAATAATAATAATAATAATAATAATAATAATAATAATAATAATAATAATAATAATTTAAACTAGAGATTCATACAAAAAACCCCAGAAAGGTAAGCTCATAGAAAAATAATGACAAGTTGGCTATAGACTGAGTAAACACTGACAAGGAAGGAAACCATTATATATATATATATATACATATATATATATATATATATATATATATATATATATATATATATATATATATAAAATAATAATAATCGCGGAACGGCAGGCCTATAAAAGGGGCCGACTCCAGACTCTTAGCTCTGACAATACTTTCAGCCTACAGATAACGGAGGAGTCACTCTCCAACACAATAACATGAAAACTGCGAAGCAGAGGAGACGCAACTGGAGCTGATAAGCATCTATGGAATTCAACGCAGTTTCTGTAGGACGTAAAAACTAAAAAAAATATTAAATAAATAAGTGGAGAAATAATAAATAAGTGAATAGATAAATAAATAAATAAAGGATGACAATATTAAAGTATCCCTGACCTATTTTCATAACATGAAATCACACAATAAAAAAGCAGAAAGAATCGGAAGACCGGAAGACGTGGAAAAAAAAAAAGGGGGGGGGGGAAGCTATGAACCTAAAATAATTACAAATCTCATCAAAAGCACACAAAAGAAAACAAAATAAAACGCTCAGAATGAGCAAAAATAAAACGCACAAGGAAGATAATATCGTAATTGCAAATAAGTAAAATATTACGGTGCAATCATGAATCTAGAAATTACGAAATTAAATGACAAAAAGTCAGCTTTGTATGAAAAGGCATTGATAGGAAACTCGCACAAAAAAAAAAAAGGATATATGCAAAATTAACGGACGAGATAGAGAAGGGATTCGCTACTGACGGTGAGCGGCTGATTATTAACTCTAAAAAAAACCAAACAAACCAAAAGCGATGGTTTAAATCCGTCGAGATGTTTACTTCAAAAAATTCCAGAATCCATTAACTTTTGTATAACCCAGATTGTAAATTTATTATGGCTTCTCATTCATCAAAATTCCATGTTATTAATTTCACATCTTTGCTTCTGTCATCACAATTTCTCTGTCTTTATTTGTCTCTTTTCTTTCTCTCTTTGTCCCCCAACCTGCCTGTCTGTCTCTCTGTCTGTGTATGCATATATGAGCATCCGCTTCTCTTTCTATATTTCTCAGCTTGTATTATTTCTCCTGATCCAGTTCTCTCTCTCTCTCTCTCTCTCTCTCTCTCTCTCTCTCTCTCTCTCTCTCTCTTTCTTTCTCGCTTTCGATTACTGCCTGCCTCTGTGTATCTGGCTACTCAGCTCTCTCTTTCTCTCAAACTCTCGCGGTCAGTCATCTTTCTCTCTCTCTCTCTCTCTCTCTCTCTCTCTCTCTCTCTCTCTCTCTCTCTCTCTCTCTCTCTCTCTTTCTTTCTCGCTTTCGATTACTGCCTGCCTCTGTGTATCTGGCTACTCAGCTCTCTCTTTCTCTCAAACTCTCGAGGTCAGTCATCTTTCTCTCTCTCTCTCTCTCTCTCTCTCTCTCTCTCTCTCATTATATCGCTTCCAGGCTTTCTTTTTTCCTCTCTCTTTCTTTCTCTGTACAAGTTTTCCTTTTCCTTTTCCTCCCCCATTTCCCGTTGATGTAGCCCCTACATCTATCTCTATATGATAGATGCTTTCTCCAACCAGCGGGGAATCCCCTTGATAGTTTCCGGTGAACAAGTGTACAACCCAGTGATAGTCCCACGAGAATGTTCGCCATTCACCTGAATCCTGTACAGCATAATTCCCATTTTCCTGTGTCGCCACTGGGCTGGGTTCAGTTAGAAGGAACACCGCCGTGAGAGAGCAAAGGTCTCTATGTTTAGCAGAGTCAATCTTGGTCTGGCTACAACATTACCATTAGTCAAAACAAATTAGAGAGTTCGGGATGCTGTCAGCCGATACACTAGCCTCTGATCTTGGCCTTATTCTGTATTGCATAACCAAACAAACATTAATTTGATTTTAATATTTAATCAACAGATGGGGCATTTTTGGGCCTGTGGGAATTCGACCATCTGTTTTTATAACGCGCGAAGGAAAAAGAAAGCCCAATGGTTTGTCGAAAGAACGAAAAGTTTAAAGAGAATTCTAAAACATAGCGACAAATTCTTATGAATATTTCACTTTTACAGTGGAAGGTAAATAAAATAAAAAAAAACCTGAACGAATTGATAAAAATGATATGAGGAACATGTGAGGCAGATGTAGGGAGAGAGATCAGAGGGTGAGCGAGGGAGAGATAGAGAAAAGAGAGAGAGAGAGAGAGAGAGAGAGAGAGAGAGAGAGAGAGAGAGAGAGAGAGAGAGAGAGAGAGAGAGAGAGAGAGAGAGAGAGAGAGAGAGAATGAATGGCAGTTCCCCATCAAACATAAAAGATATACCTGGAGATAAAAGGATACAGAAAATATGTCATGGCGATACAGAATTCTCCTAACCTCTATATATTTTCCTAAAACTCTGACATCACCGTTTACGTTTGGCAGGGATTATGACATCCCAGTAGTAATTGGAAGGAGCTAATGCACTAACACCCTGAGGAGGACCCTATTCAGCCGCCTCTACAGGTGCAAAAGAAAAAAAAGGATAGAATGGAAAAACCATTCCTCCCAAGCTCATTTCATCCACCTTTCACTTAAAGAAAAAGAGAACTTAAGAAAAAAAAAGTCCGGGAAAAAAAAACAAATTCGATAAAAAAAAGTAGATCTGGCACCGAGGAAATCGAAAAGACTAGCATTAGAATCTGGCGCTGACCAAAACATGTGTCGGCCCAGTCAAGAATACTCGTTCAACTAGAGGTTCAAACAACCCACGTGACTCTGGGCTTGTCAGCCAATTGGTCGGCCTTGCGCGGCCGGCGTCGCCTGAGGGTGTCGGTAACTCAGCCCAGGCACGCAACATACGGCATGGCCTGATACCTGGCGCGACCTCAACATACCCCAGTCGTGATTGGACAAGAGTGACAGGCGCAGGGCTTAAGCGGGGATCGAAACTTGTTGTCCCCCCGCCCGGCAGCCTTAATTAGCAACTTATTACCCTCCCACCGACACACACACCATCCCACCCACATTGTCAATAAGTAACTTACGGAAGAAAGAATGATTACTGGGTTAAGTAAGTGCCTTTCTTCTTTCCTCTATAACAGCCTTCTAATGTCTTAAAATTTCCCAGGCAATTTACGGGAATGAAATACGATTTTCTCTCGATAAATCAGTATCATACAAAGTTTTGGCATGCTTGTTTTCACCAGTTGAAAAAAATAAACAAACAAAAAAACCAAAAAAACAAAAACAACAACAACAACAACAACAACAACAACAATAAAAACAACAACAATAACAACAACAACAAAACAAAATATTGAGATAAAGCTTGCGGTCGGGATTTGAACGAAACCAGAAAAAAGAGTATAAATTACACCTAGTATAAAACAAAGTAGAAAGAAGAAAGGTATAAAATAGATATAAAAAGATAAATGGAGAATGAGCGAAAAGCAAAGAGATACAGAAATGATTAATAATGATTAGACAGAAATAAGGAAAACAATAACAGACGGGTAGATCAATAAATAGATGGACAGATAGAGACATATTCAGTAACGGAGAGAGAAAAAATAATAATATTGATAAATTGAGTTAGAGAAAAAGACAGAGATAGTTTGAGAAAAAAAAGACGACATGAAAAGAGAGACAAATAGAGACTCCGATGATGACATGACTATATCATAAAACCTAACGATGAGCATAAGAATAAGCAAAACGTGACCAAGGCAAGCATATTAATGACCATAACGATGATGGAGATGATACTGGAAAACATAAGAAATGGCTAGTCACAACAGAAAGCACCTCGGCAATGTGTAATGAATCTTCCTTCACGATATTCCCCGCAGAGCTCTAGAGTTGGTTGGATCAATGACTTTCTTACTGTGAAGTGTTGCTTACAGCTGAACTAGCAGTGAAGGTCGGGGATGCCGCCAACAACCTAACCTTACACTCTTCACAAACACCTTCATGACAATCTTACCTTATACTCTTCACAAACACCTTCATGACAATCTAACCTTATACTCTTCACAAACACCTTCATGACAATCTAACCTAATACTCTTCACAAACACCTTCATGACAATCTAACCTTATACTCTTCACAAACACCTTCATGACAATCTAACCTTATACTCTTCACAAACACCTTCATGACAATCTAACCTGACATTCTTCACAAACACCTTCATGGGAATCTAACCTTACACTCTTCATGAACACCTTCATGGCAATCTAACCTTATACTCTTCACAAACACCTTCATGACAATCTAACCTGACATTCTTCACAAACAACTTCATCAATATAATAATGATGAAAAAAGATTGTCGATAATAATGATATTTTCGATATGCTTATTATAAAACAACACCAAGGATTAAAATAAATTAATAAAAAGAAAAACACCACCACTACCAATAATAATAATAATAATAATAATAATAATAATAATAATAATAATAATAATAATAATAATAATAATAATAATAATAATAATAATAATAATAATAATAATAATAATAATAATAATAATAATAATAATAATGATAATAATAATAATAATAATAATAATAATAATAATAATAATAATAATAATAATAATAATAATAATAATAATAATAATAATAATAATAATAATAATACCTATACTGCAGGACTTTAGTATAAGAGTCGATGGTCAAACTATGGCGTACTGCTACAGACGGCGTTGGTGACCATATGGCCAACCACTCGCCCTGAGACTTGCAATGAAATGCGAGTTCGAGACATTCTAGTGACGGGATAATGTCAGATGTACTCCGAATCTCGTTTTATAAGCTCTGCCTCGTCAAAAGGAAAGTCCTTTGTTATCGATATTTAAAAAAAAGAGAAATTCTAGAATTCTGATATCTAAATTCATATGGATCTATCTAAAAATGAACCAAACTCCCTGCAAGGTAAAAAAAAAAAAGGGCAGAGAGTTTGACAGCAAACCTCTGAGATTTTTATTTTGCATATAACACGCACATGTATTCCTTTTGCCGGAACACTAAAAATTAATCATTAAAAACTGCAGTAAATGGTGCCAATAAAGGGTATGAAACGTTACTTAGACAATCTAGAGGAACTATCTCCTGATTAACAATGTGATAAGGAGCCAAGGGGCAAAGTATTCCCACATATTGACACCAGATCCTTAAAATCTTAAAGTCAAACAGGTTATCTCGCAAGTTATAGATGCAATTGGTTAAAAAAAGAGGCTGAGCTTTATCATGTGTAAAATATTAATGTGTCAAACTTTAACTGCGGTTGATGTTTGAGGCCAAGTCTTATTGATATCAAAGAGATGTGTAAGGATACAGTCACATCGATGGAAACATGAAAATAATCAGTCCCGTTTAATCTTTTAACCTCCAATTTGCCGAAATTAGGTATTAGTTATTCTGATAGAGGTTTTATTTTCAAACCATACAACGTTAAACGCCCAAAGAGCTTCAGTAAAGATCAAAGCTTTATCATCAAAACAACACACCAAGTGATTCGTTAATCTGATTAGCGTAACACACCATCACACATATTTGTTATAATGACTTGAGATTAGTTTAACGCAACGGTATACGAAATAAAGTAATAGATGGAACAATAATAATTATTCGAAGATTCCAACTCTATATCACTACTAAAAATTACCAGGGCCACTCACAGTTAGGAACTCATTGGGATACTTCTACTTTTGTTCCCTTCTTTGTATCCTTAAAAAAAAAAATAAAAGAAGTTCGAACGATTTAACACAATCTTGTCCAAATAGAATTCAAACGAGTTCCTGATAACACAGGCTCTAGCCAGAAAAAAAATCAGACAGTACTGTCTTCGAGTTGTCGGGAAAACTCCGATCTTTGACACTGTGGGAGCAAGTCCAGGAACTCAAGCCTCTGTCAGCAGACGTGATCCACGAGGCAGGGGCTGTCCCTGTATGTCTCCACTCCAGGTCTGGCTGGTCTAGGCACACACCAGGCAGACGCCAGACCCGGCAAGAGCTGCGGATCAGAAGGATTCCTCAGGGCCCGCCCCTCTCCCTCATTTGCTCTCTCTCTCTCTCTCTCTCTCTCTCTCTCTCTCTCTCTCTCTCTCTCTCTCTCTCTCTCTCTCTCTCTCTCTCTCTTGCGCTCTCTCGCTCTCTCGTGAGCACTCTATAAGCCTGTGTTTCTCTCCTCCATCTCACTCACTGTCTCTTGATCAGTTTTCCTGAAACTGTCCTTTCTGAGCGACCTGTTTCTTAGGCTCTATTCAACGAATTCTGCCTTTCTCTCTATCTCCCTATTTCTCTATGTAAGTAGGTATATATGTATATTATATTAAACTATCTCTCTCTCTCTCTCTCTCTCTCTCTCTCTCTCTCTCTCTCTCTCTCTCTCCCCCGCCCTCTGGTCTTTTCATGAAACAACCAACAATATTTTTCTTTGATTTCCCCTATAAGGTTGCTTTTCTCTCTATCTTTCTCATTAGGTCTAAATCTCTAAGTTCTTCTTTTAACCCTGTTCCTCTTTCGTTCTCTTTCATTCATATCCCTCCTAAATGTATTTTTATTTTTTATTTTTGTATACAACAATTGTGTTCACATCCCTGTAACAAATATAGGCCGCTGTTTTTCCAGCGTGTAAGTTATTATATCCTCACTCTGCCATTCTATTCGGCTTTCAATCCTTTCCTTTTGACTCCCCTTCCTTAAACTATTTTACTCCTTATACAATTTTACGTCTTTCTTTATTCTAAAAATGATTTTGTTATACTCCTCTTACTGATTGTAATACAATGTCATCCCTGAAAGCTCATATACTTTGTGAATGTTTTAAACTACCGTGAGCTATTTCTTAAATTTCCCCTTCCCTCGACTCGCACACTATTAAAAAGACTCAAAAGTCGAGGAGCATGCAAATATTCCAAGAAAAAAAAATTACACACACGAACAAAATACAGAAGAAAAGAATAAAGAGATGAATAAAATGTCAATTATTTCATTAACCTAAGATATTTTGGTATTTTTTTTTTGCATAAAGCCTTAAAAGCCTCTGATAACTTTAAAATGGTTTCAAAGTTTGGAAGATGGTTACATTATTTTCCTTTTTTAACCTTTCAGGATCAGAAAAAAATAAGGATTCGTTTAGAAAGATCATTTCAGGATTAGACAAAAATATGGAGAAATAATTTAGAAAGATCATAAAACAGTTACACAAAATTTAATTGTCAGATTTCTTAATAAACGCCAATAAAACAAGCCAGATACACAGACAGCTATGTATTCCGCATTTTTAAAGATATTTTATGTTTATCAACGACACAATTTCTTTTTTATCTCATCTAAATATCATTTTTTTCTTCCTTTCTTTTTTATCTATTTATGTATTTATTCATTTATTTTTTATGCGGGGATTGTCCTGCAACTTGGCAAATGTTAGACCTCTCAGTAGTAAGATTTTCTCTCATAGCCTGGACCTAACGGATTCTAAAAATCAATGTCCTACCCTCTGAGTGTTGGTCGTAGACAGAGGCCGAGAAAAGTAGAAGGAGATGACAGCAAATGAGGAGAAGACGTGAGTCGCCGAGCTCAGTAAGGGAGAGGAAAAAGTGGGAGGAGGAGGGTGGAGGCAGGAAGGCTAAGAGGACTCAAGGAGAAGAGATATATATGAGATTTTGGTAGTTGGAAAGAAGGTTGAGGACTTAGTATTCTGACATCTGGAGGTGACAGGAGAAAGGAATAGAGAATGAGAAGCGAGAGAGTGTAGTAGTTTTTACGTCTCCAAAGTTTCTCTCGGAGTCGCATACGGGTTGCGTGTGAGTGTGAGGGATGGATTCAAAGGTAGAGAAATATAGAGACCGACAAAAGGCAGACGGATGGATACACAGAGAAATAAACAGATATTCAGATTGGCAGAGAGACGAATACTGGCAGGCACATAAAAATACATGAAAGAAAGTCTGGCAGACACACACATACACACACACACACAGAGCTCGAGATTGAAAGAGATGGCTAGAAGCAGTGATTGCGTCGGAAATTAGAGAGGAGGTGACACGTGGAGGAAAAAAAAAAACGAAAAGAAAAGATATTGAATAAATGAAATACTAGAGGCAATATGATTTTCTATGACTAATCCTATCATGCTAGGAAAGTTTCAAAGCGCGAAAACATCCCAAATTAAGGCAGATTATTGGAAAAATTTCCTGATCCGGAAGTAAAAGGAGACAGTCGCAGATTGGCAAGAGAAAAAAGTGCATGTATGTGAGGTAGGGGAAAAGGGGAAGGAGGGGAGGTTAGAGTTTTGGTGGAAATTCATACTTCAAGTAAGTGTATGCTCCACAACCTGGAGCTTTGACTGAAGATGGTAACGACCAGCCAGAAATGATTGATCAGAAGGTTCATACACATCGAAAGTGACAGATGAAAAAGGAGATGTCGAAGATGGCACCAGTCTGTATTTTATGCTCGCTAATTAATATGGTGCTATTTTGCTCCCAAGATATCTCCATCTCCATGGTGATAGTATAAGTATGATTTTTCCAATAATTTTGATTCCAAGCAATGTTTATCACCTTCAGAAAGAAGGGTAAGTCCGTTGTGTATTTTGATGGTCTGATCTGATGCAAAGAGAAACGTTTGCGTCTTGCTTCTGTGCCTAATAGTTTGAAAATTACGAGCATGGACGTTGAGAGAAGGTACAAAAATTGGAAATCATTTTAAATCATTAGTGACAAGGAAGTGTTGGAATGACAGAAAGTGAAAAGAGGGATAGAGATAAAATACTGTAAAGTAAAAAAAAAACATGAAAAAGATACATTTAGAGGAAGTGAAAAAGACAAAAAGGAAGTGGGTGGCAAAAAAGAGAAAGGAAGAATGAGAAATAGGATGATTGCGAAATATTGAAATTGGTAGAAGGGAAAACTGAAAGAAAGTATCGACTTACAAAGTCACAGACATAGCCTCTGGTTACAGAAACTTTGGAGGATAAGTGAAAAAGAATATCGGAGATAGATGTCATAATTCATAGCTAAACCGAAAGCGAAACCGGAGCTGCTCGAACTCTTTCCGGATTTTTCCATTAGACACGGAAATCTTGTCTCCTTGCAAGTAGACAGTGACTATGCTGGAATTATTTTCAGCATCATCGGATTACGAGACACGTCTAGAATCACCGAGACCTCTTCCTCTCAGCTGATTGAAATTTGTATCTTTTTTTTTGCGAATGAACTCGATAAAATCTGTTGCCTCATAAAAAATGTTATTCATACCCCCTACAACCTCTATTGATATTCTCTGCTATTCCTCATTGTCTGCCCTGCTTCTCCCTGAAACTGTATCTCTTAAGCTTTATCTCTCTGACTTCTTTCTCTATACATCCCTTTCATCATGGTCTCTGACTATTTGCTCATATGTCTGTCTTATCTTTTTTTTTTCTTCAATTTATTTCTTGCTCTGATTTTCCTTAATTTCTGTACGTATATAAACTTCTCTCTCTCTCTCTCTCTCTCTCTCTCTCTCTTAATAGAAATCAAAAACACCACACTCGGAGGATAACTTGAAGTTCAAGGAAGTTAAAGAGAGAGCGAGATAGATAGATAGATAGATAGATAGATAGAGAGAGAGAAAGAGAGAAAGAGAGAGAGAGAGAGAGAGAGAGAGAGAGAGAGAGAGAGAGAGAGAGAGAGAGAGAGAGAGAGAGAGAGAGAGAGAGAGAGAGAGAGAGAGAGAGAGAGAGAGAGAATGTTCATTGGTGTGAAATTTGTAGCAAGAAAGGAAAATCATAAAGTGTGCATTTGTTCTGATTGTTTTTTGAATGATGAACGCAAAGCACGATTTTGTATCATTATTTACGAAGCCTATACGTTAAAGCGAAACGTTTCATGTTAAACGTATGGTTGTATTTGTTTTTGTTTCGCAGTTATAAAGTTGTGTGCCCTATTTCGTTTTAGATTCTCTCTCTCTCTCTCTCTCTCTCTCTCTCTCTCTCTCTCTCTCTCTCTCTCTCTCTCTCTCTCTCTCTCTCTCTTTTTTATTCACTTTTTACCTTAACTTATCTTCATCGCCATTTACCCACAATGGAGTTTAATCTCTTTCTTCATCGTAGTCCTAACACCTTATTATTCCTAAGGAACAGCCTGTTACGACAAACCAAGAAGCATATATGAACGTGCACCTCTCCCTTTCCTCTTTCCTAACCACGAATTCCCATAACCCGCCTGGTTCGACTATCAGGACAAACGCTATGATTGTGTCCTTGACTTTGGTTCCAATTGGATCGGGTAGGATCAAGTCAGATTCCTCCGGTCTACTCTTATTTCGAGCAAAGGCTGAGCTCCACCTACGCGTGTTGAGTTTAATTTATAGCTCTGCAAGCGAAGTCTGGGATAAAGAAAATTAAAGAATCGTGAATTGATGAACGAACTGCACAAAACTGATAAGCCAGCCTAGTTGAGTGTTGATAAAGTTGTCCGAGTCAATGCTCTGAAGATCTTTTCGGTGTTGAAGGAATTCAAACGGTTGAAGGGTAGATCTCCACTGCTGTTTTAGGATCTCATACTGTATTGCCGTTAAAATGCCTCCGTCAGATAGAGTAGGACCGCACAGAATGATGAACGCTGCATATTTCCCTTTTATTCGAACCCATCGCCGTCAATAGTGAGGCTGCATATGTATAAATATAGTGTGTGTATGTATGTGTGAGTATGTGTTTCTCTTGAACCCATCGTCCTCGGCTTCTCTTGACAAAGTTCTCATATAACTAGCTTGATTGATTTATTGAGAATTGTCTGTAAAGAGGTGATCTCAGGGATATCTCAAAAGAAACTGGCTATCTCTGAAAGAATGATGAATAACGCATTTGGAGTTTTCGCTATTAGGAGTTGACGCTATTTGGAGATTTCGCTATTTGAAGTTGTCGCAAAAGAAAGGCTAAGACGCGTTTTGCTGAAAGGGCTTCGGTTACAAGCTGACGAAATAGACGATTTCATGTTGACCAGAATGGTTTGAGGTTCGGAGATTAAGGTCAAGACACAGATGCATCAGAGCTCAGCTATGCATTCAGGCGTTGGAATGAGCTGGTTCCCATCTTAAAACTATTCCGTGTTAGTTGCATCCATGTAGCTCTAATATGATCGAGATTTATAAAGTTTCTCGCAATCTTATCTGGGAAAGTTGTATACATCGTACATGATTTTTGTCCCAAGTTCTAAAAGTATTTTACCGGAGTTACAATACTGAGTTTTTGTATTCTTTTATTTCTAAGTATTTTAACCATCACTGTATCAACTTCTGAGGTCACTTTCCTCTCTGCCGAACTAAGCGCGGAGTAAATGGATGTTAAACTCATCAATACACATTTCCCACCGCCAGAGCTAAGAGGTCCCTTTTGTCCACTTTCCCTAGACTGACCGCAAATGGACATTGCAACTCTCTAGTGCAGTAGGGACTCATTAATTGGATATTCCAGGATGGTCCCGAAGCGAGGCTAACCCGAGCGACCTCTCTTGAATGGGCTTTGGACAATTCTGGCCTGATATTTCTCACTAAAGCTGCTTACGGTTTTATAGGAAGTCCCTCGTAAAACAAGAGAAGGGGAAAACATTGTATCCTCGACCTTAGGAATTCGGTTCTAGATACACAGAATGGCAAATTGACAGCCTTAAAATTTTGCAAACGCGTTGACTCCTTATGGAACCGAAGGATTGTTGTTGTTGTTCTGATTTAACCTACGCACTAAACAAGATCATCTGGCCAGAGTTGGTCTATTGTTCTCACTTTAAGCTCAATTTTTTTTAACGTTGATGCAGATTCACACGGCTCGTGTTTTCATTCCAGATAAAGATCAGTCCATCCAAATATGATTTCATTAGTGAACAGGAAAAAAAGGCAGGCGGAAGTTCATTGGTTTAAAATAAAAACACAAACATTATTACTAAAAGTCACGTGACTGTCCATCTCTTACTAAAAATCTCCAGTTTGTCAGCAATGGTGGCCGAGTATTCGAGCAGCTAACCATACATCTCATCGACTATCTGCACCATCGTTATCAATAATGGGGTTGGAATCTGTTCTTTCATACCTTTGCTGCCTGAATGAATTGTGTTTTAAGCTCTAGAGAGACATGAATTTACTTTGAAGTGGTGAGAATATATCAAACAAAGTGATTTTTTTTTCTTCTTTAGGAATAAGCTTTCTACTCTGTGATCCATTTCAAAAAGGTCAGGCACGGACGAAAGGACCGCTGGATTGTTTGTCTTTGTCCTTTTTTTATTCACATACAAAGTAAAACGGTTTCATATTTTCTTATTACATGTCATAGTTTTAATACTGCGTTAAGATCCCTCCCTTCTTCATCCGTTTCTCTCTCTCTCTCTCTCTCTCTCTCTCTCTCTCTCTCTCTCACTCTGTCTCTGTCTCTCTCTCTCTCTCTCTCTCTGTCTCTCTCTCTCTCTCTCTCTCTCTCTCTCTCTCTCTCTCTCTCTGTGTCTTCCAACCCCCTCCTTCTTTCCGAAAAAAAACCTATCCTCTTTTCCAATCCTTTATTTTTTAAAGACACCATTCCATTTATTTAAAGTAAAACCCGTCTCTACCAAAGTGAGAGGATAACATTGATGTTTTTTTCCGCACGAACTAAATCTAATCAGTTTTAATATAAACGAGTTGCAGTATTTGCTCTTCCACCATGGTAACCCTTGCAGAATGGAACTGCTTCCGCGGCAAACAATTCTACTGTGGAGAGTCGCAGTTTTTTTTTTAATGGACAAGATTGTCTTCCGTCAGGGATACTGAAGATTTTCGTGTTTTTTTCTCTTTGCATAACACAAAGTTTCTTTTCAAACAGTGTTTATCTTGTGCGGGTAAGTTTAAAGTAAAATATCTCGTGGTACCTCAGAATGCTTTCGAAAATTGGAGGGGGATTTGTTCAGGTCTCCCAGTCTGCGAACTCTCTTTAAAATCCATTTTCTCCCCTGAACATTTCAATGACGCTTTTCCCCTTCTTTAACACTAAAAAATCTCCCTAGTAAGAGCTGGGATGTTTTTTTTATCATCTTTTGTTCCTCGTCTTGGTGCTAAGCCTACGCCTGGTCTCTAAACCAATTCTCTCCATTGCGTCGACCGGAAATTCAATAACGATTTTACTGAGCGCTGCTCTGAAAATGGCGCTATTTTTGGCCACCAGACGACACAAACTTGCTGTTGTTGAGCGTCGTCGTCTTGGCTGTGCTTATCTCCCCCTGAGTCTTGACCTACATCCTGTCTTACATCACAGAAAAAGGGAAAAAAAAAAAAACCCACCAAAATCTCGCCTTGATCCCGGTCAAAAAATGATTATTTTCTTCCCAACTTTTGTTTTCTACTGTCGTCTTACTCTCGTATTGGCTTAAATCCGGATGTCTGTGGAATTGTAGAGTCAGGCGCTGTAAAAAAGTCTCAAGACTTAAGCTTTTAAATAACAACCATCTCTACTTTCGCACTCTTTTACTGTGACAGGAAACTTGTTTCAAACACACTTTATTTGATTTTATAGAGAAAAAGAGTGTGATGTTACAACTGGTTCTAAAAATTGAGAGCAAAAAAATAACAAGAGTAGCCAGGTTCTATCGCCTCCGAGCTTTCACTAATTCAATTATTTCAGCAGGCAGTGAGTTAAGGAACGTTTACCAGAAATACCACTCAAAAAAGAAAAAAAATGCTCTGACGTCACTCGCAGCCAATTTTTGTGACTTGGAATTCGTTGCGATCAGCAACAAATGGACAGATTTGCTATTTCGCACAAATTACCGCACGTGGAGATCTGCATATAATGTCAAAGCATATTGAGAAATAGTATTTCTCGCTGAAGATTCCTTAATGTAAACATACCTTTATCCTCACGCCAGAACAGAGCAAGATTGGCCTTTTTTTTCAATACACATGGGGGATAGTTTTGATTTTCAGAGCGATGAGCTTTGAAGCAACTAAATAAAAGCTTTTAAGAGAAAGTAACATCCCATTTTTTTTTTACTCCATTTAAAACTCATCTGAACATTTATTTTTCATCTTGCGTCTCTACTAGTTTTAATGCCTTTGTATGTAAAAGCTGCTGTACGCTTCATCTTATTCATGTAGCTAAAAAATTATAACTGTCTACAATATGATTCTGGTTGCCCATGACATATTTAGACAAAGGCACTCATATGTAGAGGACATTATTGCTGGTCAATATGGCGACTAAAGACAATTTTCACAGGCAAAATGTTTCTTTTTCCGCAGCCCTAACATGACTTTCATTCCATGTTGGTCTCTTTCTTATCAAATTAAGCTTAAACAGCTAGATTAGAATGGTGGAGGGCAAATTAGTTACATGATATGTTTAGGCAATTCTTTCATTGTCCAATCATCCGATAAATCAAGCAATTTACCAAGCGATGAACATTTTTTTTTGCTGGCTCATCTTATGATTTCGGTGTTCTTTATCTAGTAAACTCGTCATTTCTCTGGGATTGAATACTCGTCAAGAAAATTGACCCAGTGACTTGAACTTAAAAAAGTTTCGTCTTGACAAGGATAACCGCTGCAAACACATCATCTCTTATCTATTTCACGCTTTGCCTTAAAATGAAATGCTTAGAATTCAAATAATTCATTCTGCTAGGCATTACTCGGTTCAGAAAGGTTAATATTTTTGTCACAAAACCGCTCACAAAGCAGATAAAGGGCAAAGAAAACAATTTTTCTTCCTCTTTCTTCCTCACAAACACTTAAAAGAGTTGTAATATAAACTCCTTATGAAAAATTCCTGCTGGTATTGCAACATTTTCATTCATAGCCGTAATGAGAAAGATTTTACATCCCCGGCACAGAGATGTACAATAAACACGGAATGCATCGGCGTTCAGAAATAAAGAAAGGTCTCTCTGAATAGGAGATAGGCTTTAGAAAAGGAAAGACACGTCCGCAAACAGGAAAAGAACTTCAAATTAATTTTCCCCGCAGTGACATTGATTTTTTCGACGGCACAGCTCATTTCAGGTCCGCCCAGTGGACTGCCGAAACCTAGCAAATCGATGGGATGTCTTTTAAATTAAAATTGTTATTATTGATTCTCTGGAGACTCGGCATTAGCTCTTCAAAATCGATTCCTTATCTCGGCGCTCTCTCTCTCTCCTTCCCTCCCTCTCTCTCTCTCTCTCTCTCTCTCTCTCTCTCTCTCTCTCTCTCTCTCTCTTTTCAACCCGTCACGTAGTCCTTGCCCCAGTTAGAGAACCGTCTGAATATAATAATTTTGTGTATTATCGGGATGTTTTTTTGCATTAAAACTACGTAATCATAATAATTATTCTGCACCAGTGGAAAATTGTAAAGAGCTTAGGACCGCAATGTTAGGTCTTAAATGTCAACAAGAATGGACGCATAGCTTTGCTAACAGAATTTTTTTTATGCACAAGTACTGTTCTTTCTTAGACTTAGAAATTAGAAAATAAAAAGAATGTATTATATGTCACCATAACAAACTGATGAAAAATAGAACCATGAAGTATAATAACGGCATCAACACAAACAATACCAGCACAAACAACAACTCTACTACATTATCTGAACCCGCAGCGAACATTAAAAAAAAAAATAACAGAAAAAAATTGTGAATCAAGGGAAAAATAAAAGACATCAAGACGGATTCGGTGATAGATGTGAGTGAGATTTTATGGGACTCTATTTCTCTCTCTCTCTCTCTCTCTCTCTCCCCCCCTCTTTCTAAATCTTCCTATCCCTATTTAAGTACTAATTATGTTTTTGTATCGATATTCGCTCTCTTTCATCTTTTATCTATTAACGTCTGTGCAGTTTACTATCACAGCATCTATCCACCTATCTTTCTTTCTTTTTCATTCGCAATGCATCAACTTGTCTATCTGTCTTTTATTTTTAAATGTCCAATTTTTCGTTATATTTCATTTCCACCAATATACTTATAAGTTAAACAAAAATTCATATCGTTTATTAATTTTTTTCTGTGTCTTTATCTTTCTATCCATCTTGCTCTCCTCAATGTCTCAATGACTGCCTCTAAGTCAGTCTTTCTTTCTATCTTTCTTATCTCTCTCTGTCTCTTGGTCCTGTCTCTGTCTCTCTTTCTAACTATCTCTACTTCTGTCTCTATGTCTCTCTCTGTCTATCTCTCTCTGTTTCTATCTCACTCTGTCTGCCTCTCTCTGTCTGTCTCTATGTCTCTCTGTCTATCTCTGTCTGTCTGCCTCTCTCTGTCTGTCTCTTTGTCTCTCTGTCTCTATCTCACTCTGTCTATCTCTCTCTGTCTGTCTCTATGTCTCTCTGTCTCTATCTCTCTCTGTCTGTCTCTATGTCTCTCTGTCTCTATCTCTCTCTGTCTGTCTCTATGTCTCTCTGTCTATCTCCCTCTGTCTGTCTCTATGTCTCTCTCTGTGTGCCTCTCCATCAGCCGATAGCTCCTCACTGTCTGTCTAAGGGCTGGACGCTAATTCGACTCCAAGACTCCAAGATCTTTGTCCGGTTGTTACAGCGCATGAAAAGCTCCAGGAGAAGCGTTTGCTTTCACCGGGGCAACCATTGTGAGCTGGCGCTGTCTGAGGAATTTCCTAATGGTCGCTTCTCTTCTCATGGGAGGAGGAGAAAAAATGGGAGAGTGTGGGGGAAAATGGAACGGGTGGGGGCCTTATATTGCAATAAGAGAAGGGAGATGACGTTGAGGAGAAAATGGAGGAAGAGAGGGTGAGGGAAGGGGAGTGGGGTGAAGGCAAGCAAGATTTGGTTCAGAAGCGGATTGAAGTTTAGTGAAAAATGGGAGGGAATTCAGAATTTATGAATAAAGGGGCATAAAAAAGAAGAAAACCAAAAGAGTGAGTAACTATCTGTGTGTGTGTGTGTGAGAGAGAGAGAGAGAGACAAGCAGACAGACAGACAGACAGACAGACAGACAGATAAGCAGACAGAGACAGACAGACAAAGAGAAAGTACAGGAAAATCTCATTGGAAAAAAGAAATAATTCGCAATATAATTATCAATGCAACATAGAAAATAACACATTTCATTTTACAATCACAAGTAGCAATCCGAGTTACACAACTCTAGACTGTTTCCTACAGATTAGTTTTTTAAAGAATTTATATAATTTTGTGAAATGAGGAAATAGCTATTACCCCCACGACCAGCTAGCAGCCAATAACAGTAATCGACTAATTCTATAAGGCATTCCAATTTATACGTAAGATTTCACTATTTCTCTTCCTTCTCTCAACCTTCTCCTCCCTATATATAGGTAAAATCTTCTCATTTCCCTCCCTTCTCCCAACCTCCTCCTCCCTCTCTTTATGTAAAATCTCCTCACTTCCTCCCCTTCTCCCAACCTCCTCCTCCCTCTCTTTATGGTAAAACTCCTCACTTCCCTTGCTTCTCCTAGCCTCATCCTCCCTCTCTTTATGTTAAAACTCCTCACTTCCCTCCCTTCTCCCAACCTCATCCTCCCTCTCTTTATGGTAAAACTCCTCACTTCCCTTGCTTCTCCCAACCTCCTCCTCCCTCTCTTTATGGTAAAACTCCTCACTTCCCTTGCTTCTCCCAACCTCATCCTCCCTCTCTTTATGTAAAAACTCCTCACTTCCCTTGCTTCTCCCAACCTCCTCCTCGCTCTCTTTATGTAAAAACTCCTCACTTCCCTCCCTTATGCCAACCTTCTCCCTCTGTACGTAAAAACTCCTCACTTCCCAAGCTTCTCCTAGCCTCCTCCTCCCTCTCTTTATGGTTAAACTCCTCACTTCCCTTGCTTCTCCCAACCTCCTCCCTCTCTATACGTAAAATCTACTCACTCGCCTTCCTTCTCCCTCTTGATCGCCCTACAACAGAGAACATATCATTATTAAGATTTGTTGTCAGCTCTGGAAGGTTTTCTGGAAGGGTTTATAATGCCTAATGAAACGGCAAGAAGTTTTTTCGACAATTAAGCGTGTTATCTTTGACAGTTACGGTAATTACCAGAAAATCTAATGATTGGGCAGAGTTCAACCGTTGCTAATGAGCATTAGCTCTGTCATGGAGAGGAGATCATGTCCCCCACACCAGGCTTGTTAAGCTGGGCACATGGAGGCGAGAAATAGAGTTCGAAATCCAGAATCAGGAAGTTTCAGGTTTGGGGCCAGAGAAGATCGCGATTGATTTTGCTCTCTCGGGGTTGAAAGATAAATACCCAGGTTTTATCCCATTTTATCAGATTATTATTATGTTTCCAACGCGGAAAGAGCGAACCGGCAGTAGCGTTTTTTTCCTTTTTGAGTTAAACGCAATGAAGTGTGCAAGAGATGTAACAAATTATGAAATGCTTGTTAAGTTCTGCTTATTCTAATGATGTATAGAATCTTAATTCTAATGTTTAATGGGTTTCCAGAATAAATCCACATAAAGAAAAGTTGAGTTATGTTTTAAAAATCCCAATCTATTTATAGATCATTATTATGTTGCATATGGCTATGAGTTCCGGTAAATTAAAAAAAAAAAGAAGAAAAAGTTGTTTCATGGAATAGTTATGTGAAAAGCAATAACTTCTACATAAATCTGTAAATATTCCAAGCGTGAATCATGAAAGATGGAATTGCATTAAGCCTAAAAATGAAATATAGTATCCCTAAAGATATTTTAATTCGGTTCTTATTACGAAAAGGAAAGCAAAATATATTTAATAACGGCACAGGTCAACGAGGATCTGAAACCGCTAACAAAAGTTGAAAAAAAATTTTGAAAATAAAAATTTCGGTATAGCAGCGACTTAATTAAATGAGAAAAAGAAATGAAAAAAGAGAAACCTTATTTTCTCAAGCGCTCAGAAATAAGGCCTCAAAAAAAAAAAAAAAAAAAGATGAAATAGATTATTGACCCACGGGTGGCAATTAGTGGATTATGAAAACTTATTCCGTCTATTAAAGATAGCGCTTGCGGATTTGGCGTCAACAAATATGCCCATGCACGGTACACATACCGGAAGCTCCAACACTGAGCGTAGCAAACAGCCGTAGGGTTCCGGGAACATAGATCTATAGAGTTAGGAAAGTTTCAGTTGCCATTAGACCAGGGACATAGATCCTTAGAGTTAGGAAAGTTTCAGTTGCCATTAGACCCGAGCAACGTGAGGATAAAACAGCGTTCAACATTCCATAATTATGTTGTTGGTACGTGTCTTTCGGTATTTTTAAAATGATTAATTGATCGATTGATTGATTGATTGATTGATTAAATGTGTTATGAAAATAGGGTTGCATAAGTTATTGATTTGTTAAGCGGTACAAAAAAGATGTAGAGAATACGATTAAGAGAACAATATGGAAAAAGTGCTATGGAGGAGCTGAAAGAAGAAAAACCTAGACAAAGGAAAACGAAGAATGGCTGCAAAACTAGGAAAAGGCACAGCTTGGTGAAGGGATATGATAATGGTCTGTGAAAAGTTTCTGTTTTCCACTTTGACCATTATCCGTGTCAATTGAATTGGTTCTTCTTCTTCGTTAATCTTAGCAACTGTGTTTTGTTCAATGGTGCCACGGCTGGCATGTTTAAAAAAAAAGGACTGATATACCTCTATTGAGGACGGGCTGTATCAAATTGTCAAGCAAGCAAAAACAAATTCAAATTGAAAATATTTATATTTGAAATTTGAGACTGAAAATGTCTATAGACATCACCTGCAGTAAGTTTTGATCAGTGAAACTTTCATGACCGTAGAGGCATGGTATGAAGTGTAGAACTGGGTAGGCCTTTTTTCAGATTGTTTGTCAAAATCATGAGAGAAATTCAAAAAAAACAAAAACAAAAAAAACAAACAAAGAAGAAAAGATAAGTTTATTTCTCACTCCACCATAGAGACAGAGTGTCCTCCAAAGGTAAAAGATTGTAAGAGCTTGGACTATTCACCACCTTAATTCCCTCCATCTTCAGTAAAGTCATTACCAAGGTGGATAAAACATGAGTGACGTTAGTGTACAGCAAATTCATTCTCCAGAGCTCATCGAGCATCACATTCAACCACTTAAAACCACTACATCCCCAGCTTTCTATACAAACTGTCATCCCAGACTACTTGCTGACGTACACTTATTGCCAGAATCACTGACTCTCTGACTTATAGACATATCTAACCTTTTAAGATTAGGGTAATTATTGCTTGCATTGAATTTTTCCAACAAAGCTTAACTTCATTTTTGTCACAACGGAGCTGGCTTTGTTAGAGGAGATGGCCTATTCAACATGGGCAACCTCTCCTCAGCGCCATCTCAGATAATGACCATTGTGTGTCGTGACTCTCTTCGACTAAAGTGGGCGAAACCCGCCGATGGAAAATCGCGATGAAAACAAACTATTTCGAAATTTCTCAAATTATTATCTTTGGAACTATTTGAGGATGTTCCCTGCTATTTTCTCCTCGCCAAACAATTACCCAGAACTAGAATTACAATCACGACAAGATAATGGCTGATATGATAGTAAACAATGTAGACTTGACTTGAAACTACGGCGCTTGGCCATTGAGTGTTGCTTGTTAGTCTGTCCGGCAGACAATGCTGCTAATTCAATTGATCACAAATTGTTTGCCTTGTTTTTGAAAACAGCAGACAGGTAAATTGAAAAGAAAAGGAAATTTAAAAGAATTGGAGAGGCTCAGAATTGCTAGCTTCAATGTTATACCAATAATTTTCATAACTATCACAGAAAAAGGTTGGATTGTAAAGAGAACGAGTGTTGTTCAAACACATTTTTTTTATCTCCCTAGCCTTAGGGATGGTTAAGTTTCATACTATACCTTCTTGTCTAATGTTTGAAACGCAACAACTATCGGTCTGATAATAATATGGTTATCTCAACACACAAGAGATCATGAGATGGTCACTCAAATACTTCTCTCGTTCTCAGTGTGACGAGCACTGACCACATCTGACCACTACTGATTGCCTCAGATCATGGATGGGATGAAGGAGTCGATTAGGGTATCAAATAATTCAATAGATGTAGTCTAGAACTGAGCTGTTTTGACTTATCACATAATTCCTATCATATTTTCATCATATAAAATCCACCAGAAAACAGTGCTTAAAAATATGGTGTATTGCCTATATTCTGAAAGGATTAAAATTTGCAGCTTCTAGCACCATAGTAAGGACAAACTATTGCCTGTAATAACCTTTAAAATAGCGGCAACAAGTGTTGAAATGGGAGTTTTACTGATTCAGCATCCTCTTTAACAATAGTTTCCAGCTCTTAGTCTAATCTTTATTTTGCTACTTCTGATGGCCATATTATCATTTATATTTTTATTATTATTATTGTTATTATTATCATTATTACTATTATTACTTTTATTATTATTATTACTACTACTACTACTACTACTACTACTACTACTACTACTACTACTACTACTACTACTACTACTACTACTACTACTACTACTACTACTACTACTACTACTACTACTACTACTACTACTACTACTACTACTACTACTACTACTACTACTACTACTACTACTACTACTATTATTATTATTATTATTGTTATTTCTCCGTCTCTCTCTTTCTCTCTCTCTCTGTCTGTCTCTGTTTATGTCTCTCCATCTGAGTCTATGTCTCTTTTTCTCTCTCTACCTCTCTCCCTCCCTCTCTCTATCTCCTTCTTAATCCATCTGGGTGGATTGCCTTACAAAAACAACCAAAACAATTTTATGATTAGCTTTCACAATCCACAAAAAGACACAAAAGACATTGATAAAGTAACAACGGTTGCATAGTTACCAAACGCGTCTTGTTGCCAGTTCTATACAATTCAATGATAGGCGTTTGATAAGATACATACTAGTGTAGATACAATGCTTTAGAACTTTTTCTTCATCACAGACTTAAGAAATAAGAGCAAAATGAGCCACTCTGTCTGCTGACGTTCAAACAGAATATTATCGAGGGAAAA
This sequence comes from Elysia crispata, assembly GCA_033675545.1. Classification (NCBI taxonomy): domain Eukaryota; kingdom Metazoa; phylum Mollusca; class Gastropoda; family Plakobranchidae; genus Elysia; species Elysia crispata. The sequence goes on from JAWDGP010006855.1 coordinate 238,942, forward strand.
CAAGAAAACCCCGGAAAATACTCAGTTTAAGGACTGTCGCAGATTTTCCTGGAGAGAGGACTCCGCCAGCTAACGAGGTAACGACTTAATGAGGACACACGAGGGTCGGGAAGAGGAGGTTTTGTGAGAGGTGACGGCACAGATAGAAGAGAGAGCCAAGTTTCAGCTGCTTATCATACTCAAGTCTTTTGTTTAAAAAAAAAAAAAGAAAAAAAAGCAAAAACACAACAAAAACCAACTCAAAAAACTAAGAAACAAAAAAAAAATCCACCAAAAAACAAAGAAACGAAAAGCCAACCAACCAGCAAAATAAATCTAACAGGAGCAAAAAAAAAAAAAAAAATAAGAAACAATTTTATTTATCTTTTTTTATGTAACACAGCTCATCCATTTTAAACCCAAGATGCAAATATTTCACGTAAGCAAACGGACTTGAAAAACGTAAGGCGCATATGAAGGGTACTTGAGACAAAGCAAAACAGAAAACAAAAAAAACTAACAAACAAACATACATAGACACGCACACTTTCTTTATAGTTATACGATTTTTGATTTGGGTTCGCATTCTTGAAATCTTCTTGGAAGTCGAAAGTTGCGCTTCTTTGTCGTGAATTTCTGTCCCTGTATTGGCATGCTGTGAGTAAGCCTGAGAAGCCAGTGGAGCGAAAACTGGACAGATAGGGATATATGAAGCTAATGAGACGGGAACGTCAGGGCAGTATGGTCAGAGTGGAGTAAAAGAGAGTCTGGACTGGACAAGAGGAGGTGAGAGGAGGTTGAGAAACAGCGGTCATGACATTCATAGGTGAAAAGTAGGAGAAAATGTCAAACGGACGATAAAAAAAAAGGGGGGAATGTGAATCTGTGAATCTAAGATGGAATAGACAACGAAAAACAAAAACTAGTAAGAAATAAAGAAAAAAAAAAGACTACGATCAGCAGGAGAGAGAGAGAGAGAGAGAGAGAGAGAGAGAGAGAGAGAGAGAGAGAGAGAGAGAGAGAGAGAGAGAGAGAGAGAGAGAGAGAGAGAGAGAGAGAGAGAGAGAGAGAGAGAGAGAGAGAGAGAGAGAGAGAGAGAGTAATATAGAAAAATCAACCACAAACCTAGATGTAGCTCGAGACCGACAAATAAGACGAAAGACGTGAAAACATTACAACAGATGGAATGAACAGGATCGAACCTGCGCCTCGATGCGGCACCCATCGCCTTGCCGAGACAAGACCAGGCTCTAACGTGGTTTGACTGCTTTCTTTATTTCTATATTCAGAGAGAGAGAGAGAGAGAGAGAGAGAGAGAGAGAGAGAGAGAGAGAGAGAGAGAGAGAGAGAGAGAGAGAGAGAGAGAGAGAGAGAGAGAGAGAGAGAGAGAGAGAGAGAGAGAGAGAGAGAGAGAGAGAGAGAGAGAGAGAGAGAGAGAGAGAGAGAGAGAGAGAGAGAGAGAGAGAGAGAGAGATTATAATAAATAGCAGTCCCATAAATGTGTAGGCAGGCAAATCTGAAAGAGACCCGGAGAAATCAGGACACATATCAAAGTACAGCACAAGCAGTTCCAAGTCAAAAGACTCGCGAAGAGAAGAAACGAAGAAACTTTTTTTGATTTTCATCAATATGTCATAATCTTGACAGAGATTAAAAAAAAAAATAGGCTACAAGACATTGGCAAAAGAAGGAGCGAGCTTAAAAACAAAAGTTTATGATTGACGTAACTTGGACATCTTGAGGTAAGAAATAGAATTAGAATCAAGAATTGAATCCTAATAATGCTGCAATAATCTCGAGGGTTTTTTTTTTAAACATTTTTTGTTGCTGTATTTTGTTTCTCTTTATCAACGATGACAAGGCTTGCAAGAAAGGAAAGCCATAAGATAAGACAGCGACAGAATCCGTGTGTGACACTGACAGACCCACGTCGCGAGAAGGAGAGACTGAGCGAGACGAGGGCTATTTTCGACCTTCTCTATTGATTTCTGAGGTTGCTGGTGTGTCCAGGGCTTGGGAAGATCGAGGTCTGCTGCTGCTGTGGCGGCGAGGTGCCTCAACCTGGGACAAGTAGCATCCCTCAATGGCTTAACTCTAATGGGGGAAGACAACTCTACCTACGACTACCATGGCGTGGGAACTTTGACTGTAAAACTATGGCGCGAGCAAGAGGAATCTGTGTTGAGTTAAAGTATCTAGTGGCTTTTCTATTATTTTTTGTTCTCAGTTTTACATCTCATAAGTTTTCAAACGAATCATATGCGAAAACAGCAGCTTTCAGTCAAGCCAAGGGTACGGCTAATTAGATAGAGTTCGACCTTTTCTCCAACGGATCCAACTAGAGATCGAACCAAAATATTCTCCATGGGATCCAGCTAGGAATCGAACCCGAATTTTCTCCATGGGATCCAGCTAGGAATCGAACCCAAACCTCTTTTTCAGCCTCAGGCATTGCAGATTGAGATATATAAAACAGCGGCTGAATCCTGGCTCAATGAGGGCCCAGCAGGTAAAAAAGCTGAATTTGGTAAGATTTGAAACCCCAACTCTTAGAAATTTCGTCAACAGCTAACTTGCACTGCCTAATGGAAAATTTAGGTACAAATCATTATCATTTAATCAACAAAAACAATTTCAAAGAACCCTAGCTAAGATGGCAACCAAAAGATTAGTAGCTTTTGAAAAGGGACATTGGGTGAGTTGTAAAAAGTTAAATCTAGCATTCTTGCGGTGAAGCCGAAAATAATGTATCAAGAGGGCTGGCAGTAAACAACAAAAATCAACGACTGCGAATAGTAAATAAAAGAACGATGTATAATAATAATAATAATAATAATAATAATAATAATAATAATAATAATAATAATAATAATAATAATAATAATAATAATAATAATAATAATAATAATAATAATAATAATAATAATAAGAATAATGATGATGATGATGATGATGATGATGATGATGATCATGATAATGATGATGGCATTAAAAAAATCAAATAATAAGAATAAAAAAACGACAAAAAAAACAAAAAAACAAAAACAAAACAAAACAATTGAAACCTGACGGAAGAGAATTAAGAATCTAGCAAGGGGACATAATACAAAAAAAACTAAAGTTTCCTCAAATCATCAGAAGTAGTACTTTTTTACTTCCCTTAGTTCAGCATGTTTCTTTAAATTCTGTAAAAATTTCCACTTTTTTAGCATCAATTTTAAACTTGGAAACCTTACGCCTGTTCGCCTGTCGACCTCTCACACTCTACAAAAGTCAATCTCTCGCTTCTACTTTCACACTACAATCTCTATCCCATTATTTTCTGCCTGAGTCCCTCTCTCCGTCCCTCAGTCCTTTCTATCCCCTGTATCAATCTCGCCACGTATCTTACTGATTCTCTGTCCAAATTTCTCTGATCAACTATTCTGTACAGAGAAAATAAAGAACGAGATTAATTCTCTTCACAACTTAAAGACTTTGCCAAACGTAACTTATATCGTAATAAGAAGCCAATATATTATAATGAATATAACAGCATTAACCGTAAAATTACGTTAACGAATGTCGTAAGGTCAATGAA
>JAWDGP010006855.1:245000-247500 GCA_033675545.1 Elysia crispata
GGAGAGAAATAAAGAGAGTGAGAGAGATACGGATAGAGAGACAGAGAGAGAGATGGAGAGAGAGCACGCGAGAAAGAGAGAGTCTCTTCATTATAGTGATTGTATAGATCCAGCCTTCGTGTGGACTCTGCCCACTGTGGTCGGCATGGGGCAGAGAGTTTCCTCCGCTGGACAGAATGGTTTCGTGCCCGTTTCTGGATGCCAAAACTATTTGCACGTACGTGCTAATAGAAAATTGGTCAGAACTTTATAATGGTGGCTGTTGTATTGACATATATAGATTGGTTGACAGATGATTGACTGTCGATTTTATTGTAGTCTCCAGCTCTCTGAGGAATTAGGATGAACTTTGATCTATACACCATTCTGTCTCTCTATGGTCTCATTTTCTTCCATCATAAAGTAGATTTTCCAACTTTGTTACAGCGATAAGGCACTAGATCTAGCTTATTTTACACGATCTTTTACCTCCACCGATAATGAAGATTCTTTGTTGAATTCCCAACGCACAGAGAAATTCTGCTTACTCCAAGTTTTGTAGGAACCGACATGCCATATGACGTAATTTTTAAAACATGCTTATTAATTTAAGTTTCTTTAAGATCATATCGGATGTAAAACCAAAATAATTCTTCAACTTCAAAATATCGCTCAAGACTGAAGCCCAAACACAAATTCGGTTCGAAGTACAGAAACAAAGTAAGCGAAAACATTTCCTTAAATAAATTTACTAAACAAACAACTCGCAGAATTGGGCATAAAGTGATAGAACGTAGAATCTAAAGAACGTTTTTTTTCACGCCCGCCAACCCTCTCAGTTTTCCCAACGATTTTAGCGGCGGCCAAGCTGCCCAGAACAGCGTTCGGCAGCCCGAGGCGGCGGGAGTTGAAAGCAACTTCTCCCGCCAGTGTTTGTTTGCCCCAAACGAGATGTCCTCTTGCGGCTATGAGCTGTTGATTCAATTGAACGCCCTCCTGCGTGTTCCTAAACCTCTCGACCTTTCTAAAAGCCGACAGGAACTTTCCAGTGGTGGTTTGCGCTCACCTCAAGAGGTTTTAAATTATATAGAAGAAATAGTCCAAAATGGCACGTTGGAAAAGATTAATATAGAAAATATATTATACGTAAAGTGATCAAATGCCTAATAATGTATAAAAAATTAGAAAAGGAGGGGGAAAAATAAGTTATCGCTAAATAAAAATATAAAGTTTTAACGGAGAAATGTAGGAATCTGTATTTAGCTTTTATCGTAAAGTTTAAAAGAGTACAAGCACATAGCTCTTGTAAAGCAGCCTTTTTCTTGCTTTTGAAACACAATAACAAATAACTGTTTACATTAATTTTATTACAAGAGAATAAGTTTCAGCATTTATTCTTCCGATATGTTAAGATTAGCTCCACAGTGTTAGCGCTATCTTCCCCCTTTCGAAAGAGAGGGACAAAAAAGATGATCTATATGTATTGCATATTGACTCTATGTATTGTTTTTGTTAATTCTTGTACAAGAGAAACATTATCTGAATAAAAAAACCCAATTCTTTTATCTCCCATTCTATATAAACATTCTTGTAAACCCTCATTTTGAAGCTATGTAGGCCTCGATACGAAAAAAAAGGACATAGAAAGGCCTTACATCGCGGGAGTCCATAGCTGCCCATCTGTTCGTACGCACATCATTCCAAAAGTTAGTTTTAAGAAGCAATTTTCGACGATTATTCCTTTCTGTATCGGTCTTTATCTCTCTCTCTCTCTCTCTCTCTCTCTCTCTCTCTCTCTCTCTCTCTCTCTCTCTCTCTCTCTCTCTCTCTCTTTCTGTATATATATATATATATTTATATATAATTTTATATATCCCTCTCTACATATAAATTTATATATCCCTCTCTCTCTCTCTATATATATATATATAATTTTATATACCCTCTCTCTCTCTCTCTCTCTCTCTCTCTCTCTCTCTCTCTCTCTCTCTCTCTCAATACTTAACTGTTGGTCACAAGACTCGAACCAACCCATCCTTGCTTTCTCATCTTCTTACAACCAAGATCAAGTTTTTTTTTCCATGGTTATCCTGACTCAGGAAGCAGAACCAGGGGGTGTGACCCTGTGCGTGAGCTGAACACAAAAAGCTCACCCGTTCGCTGTAACAATAACTTGCTCACATCGGGGTGAACTTATTAAAATCTTAGCCTCTTTCATTGCCAATTACTACTTTCAGCGACTTCTATAGCAAATTTCTGCTAATTTCTTTATTTCCGTCAAATAACAGAAGCTCTAAATTGTTTCACGGCTCCGGTTATTCTCTCGGTGGTTTGTGCTTGGGTTTTGTTTGCATCTACCGTGATCTTTGAGTTTTTATTTGCCTCTGGATGACGCCCTTTTTCTTTATTCTTACAATCCACTTCAGCTCTTTTTCTGTTTATCATCTTAAGGCTTTGTGAAACTTGAAGAGGTAAAAACAATATGAAGCATTTATTATTTGTAGACAATCGATAGGAAGAG
>JAWDGP010006855.1:252500-280000 GCA_033675545.1 Elysia crispata
ATATATATATATATATATATATATATATATCTTATTGTGATTTTTCATTTTTCTCTTTTACTGGTAAATAATTCATTTTTTTTTTCAAGTCTACCGTTACTGTTTCCTTCCTTTTCCCAAACAAACATATCCCGAAAACCCGGATTGTATGAGATAAATTATTGAGCCCCCGGGTTGCAACACAGGGTTCCAATCTGGCCGTCCGTCCTCTAAGTTCTAAATCCTGACGGCCCCTGTGAAGCTATTACCAGCCATTACTGCCTCGTCTTCTACTCTCCGATAAAGACTAAACTGAGACGCTCTCACGGACTTCCAACACGTTCTATATCTTCGATATCTCCTAAGTCTCGGGTTTAAAAAAAAAGGGTGTTTTAAAAGGCCAAGTTTCTGTCGGAGATGTGGCATCAATTTTCACGCCAGTCTCTCGGCTGGAGGGTCCTGGAGATCAATTTGGCCGGCTTATCAGGGGCTGTTGGTCAGTGAAGCGGTCAGCTAGAGCCGAGATGGTCAGCCTGCAGCCGCTGCCCGACTGGTCAGGAGGGAAATAGAATTGGCGCCTAGGTTGGTGCGGTGATTTGTCTGGATGTGGGCCCATAAACCTGACTTTCTAGTTTAGCTTATCTAACCTTGGGTCCTACATTTTGAAGAATGACACAGTTTTAAAACTGAGCGATGAGATATACAATGGATGCGAACGACTAGAATTTATGTCGGGCCAAACGGACATTACATTAAAAAAAATAGTTTTCCATCAATAACTGGGACGCCATAAGCTGTAAATCTTAGAAAGCCTTCAGAATAGACTCATGCTTTGAAGCAACAGTCACAAAACTTGTTCAAAATCGGTTTCAAAGTCAAGGTACGACAGCTCATATAAGGTAAAAGCTGGCGAGGTAGGTAGGTAGCTGAACTGACAAATAAAGAACAAAAAGTTCCGCCTACATTTCTTAATGGTGCATCTAATAGTTGGAACAATTCCCTTCTAAGATTGTCCAAAAATTAAACAACAACAACAACAACCCCCCCATTAACCAAGATATCAAAGGACCATCACTATAGTTCAAGTGTTGCTAGGCTGGCTATACGTCAAGCAACATCACGGACGTCTTATGCGCTCACACATGACATGTAGCCAATACTCTCCACTTTGACAAAGTGTTTATTTTGACTCCTTTTTTCTTTTCATTGTTTCTACGATTTCATACTCTACACTGTTCAAACTTATAATCCAAGCAACCATTCTAGTTTTGTTTCTCCTCACTGTAACAAGATCCGATTTAAACTACCTTTATATCAAGATTTTGAGTTTTTCACCAGTACAATAATAATTTATCCGATTTCATTTTGTCACGCGTTTTATCTTTCAATACCTTTTAAAGTCACGTACCTACCCATCTACCTATTTTTCTATCAGATTTATCGACCCAACTAATACCTAGTTACCTACCCTTCTACTTATTTTTCGATCTCTCTCTCTCTCTCTCTCTCTCTCTCTCTCTCTCTCTCTCTCTCTCTCTCTCTCTCTCTCTCTTTTTCTTCAACGTATTCACTTCATTCTAACTTCGATATAGCCGTCTTCAGTTGTCCGATATATTTTCTTATTCCACTACTTGTCGTTCATCTCTCCATAGTTATCTCTAGTTTTTAGCTCAACACAGTTTTCTTTTCACAAGCACATTTCTTCCTCTAAATCTAAAATCCTACAGACCTGCCGAAAAAAAAAAAGAACTGGGCGAAATTTCACAATTCGAGTATACACTTGCCTATCGCAGTCACTCTATTCGTTCTAAGAAGAGCGTGTTGACACAATCGGAGGCGTCTCTTTTATGTCCTCTTCTAGCCTTCACGTCTAGTAAATCTTTTATGTCCTTCTCTCCTTTTGTGGTTCTGGTTGCGTTCAGCGTTGCCACTCGATGCCCCGCACGCCTGTTCTTCAGACGTGCTTCATGGTCTGAGGATACGCCAAGGACACCTCCTTTGTCACAAGGCGGTTTATTTAGGGACCCAGGGTCTATGCCAGGAACCTTTCTCTGCTTTCGAAATGTTTTTTTCTTAAGCTTGTAACTGAAGAAAGAAATCTGAGAGACATCTTTTCTGTTGTAAGTCTTTTTTGTTTTGTTTTCTACACTTCAAGACTAAAACTGCACAGCTCCTGTTTGTTTATGGCATTGAGAAGATAGAGACTGTTATCTTTATAGTGGCCATTTACGAAATGGAATTAAGTAATCTATCAGAATTCAGTTTGCACTCTCATCTCAGTTACATCCCTTGGATAGCTCGGCTGATAACATTTAACTTCTTGAGTCATATTTAATAAGTCTGACCTGTTACAGGTTAAGTAAAAAGAAGAGAAAAGAGAATGCCTTTAAAAAAGTTGCACCAGCCATTTAAACTATATTTCAGTTCTGCATTAATAATAATTTATTTTTAAGAATACAAGAATTTTCTGGGCATATTTTCAGAAAGCTTTTATATTATTATAACGGTTAAAGTCAAGTGAGGTTGGTTTGCCGGAAACAGATTTCGAATCAGATACACCATTGATATCTTGTAAGATGACTTTAAAAAATTTCGTACTGAATTGATTTAATGAAGTAAAAAAATGAATGCTTTACAAGCTTATACGACAGGGAAAAGTATCAAGTAACTATTTTCAAAGGGCAATTAATTAAAAAAAAACATATTTTAAGTATATTTCCATTCATATTTTTTTAAATCAAAATTATCGGCTCGGTTTTTATCATGTCCAATAGTCAAATACATGGCGATGCTAAAGTTCCCAGCAAGAAAGTATATCTGATGTTTGTTCCGCGGAGACAGTTAAGAAAGAGATGAATCTCTGCTTCATTGAGGTCCAAACCGCTAGAGATACAACTGAAAAACGTAAGCAGCCATCGAGTTGAAAGCTTGCCTACTAATCCTCAAAGATGATACGTCATGGATTAAAAACTCATGCAGCATGAATCTTAAATTGAAAGCGCTGCCCTGCTCGATTGGATGGATCTGTGTGTGTGTGTGTGTGAGTGTGTGAGTGTGTGGGAGGGTGTACAATCTAGATCACTGCATTTTCCGTCTTCACACAAATTCTTTCGTTACTATCAGACAAAGGGACGGCAATCCAAGGACCCTCACAGATCAGAACCCATCTGTAGTCAAGTAGCGCAAGCCCAGGAGAGAGGCGGGCTATACAGAGAGCGATGCGAAGCTAGATTGGCCAGTTTTACAACAACGTTTCTATCTTGTCAAAATAACTATCTTAGCCTAGCCCACGAATTTTCCCAGAGGAGTCATAACTCTCGTCTTCAGTTACCGTAAAGACTCATATTATTTTATTTTATTTTTTTTTTGTGTGTCTTTTAACCTAATTGCTCTCACATCGGGATAAAGGTCAAAGAGGAAAAAAAAATAAAAATACCAATTGACTTAGGAAATCGAATCTAAATGCAGTACTATCTCTAACTTTATAACTTCTAAAAACTTAAGTTTAGAGAGGCTGATATACACATTTGTTTAGCAGTACAAAGTCAAGTTTTTAAAGACGCTTTGCTCCTGGTCTTTGTTTTCATGGCCTTCACATAGTTTTTTTTTTGTGCCTAGAACTCGATTTCATGAATGTTGAAGACAGCTTCACAAAGAAGGCGCAATAGATGCGAATCCCCGCTCAAGCTAATGATAGAACAGCTTTATGACTGGAGCGTTGTTTATAACCTATAAAAGCATCAATATCATATAGAGCATCGATCGTAAAAAAAAAACGAAGCAATCTCTACAGTAAATAGATCGTTAAGATGAAAGTAGTCCTAAGAGATTTAATGTTATTGTAAACGGAATAACCGAATGCTGGTTATAGAAATAGAGAAAGAGAGGAAGAGAGAGATGAAAAAAGAAATAGAGTGAGATAGATAGATAGATAGATAGATAGATAGATAGATATATATATATATATATATATATATATATATATATATATATATAGAGAGAGAGAGAGAGAGAGAGAGAGAGAGAGAGAGAGAGAGAGAAAATAAGAACCGTATAGTCTAAGACTGATAGATGGTATCCCACTCCTGCCTACCAGTCCGACCAGAACTTGACCTAATATAATTAAATTTAAAAGAAAAACTTGAAAGCATAAAGACTGGAGGGACAGATACACTGGGTACAAATCTCGTCATACAAATAATATAAAAAAAAACCTAAAGAAGATCGTGGAGGGAAGTCGGTCAGAGAACAGGGCTCTCTGTATGCCAGTAGCTGGCGGACCAGCAATATCCTAGCGCTAGAACCAGTGAGATCACACCATAGGGGGCTCTAGAAGTGGATCCCCGGGATATCCCCGGGACTGGGTGATGAGAAAATTTGACCGCCCAGTGACCTGAGTGATACATCAGAGGGGAGGAAGGACGTAAACTAGCGCGTGTTGGCCCGCCAGCATCTTCTGGCGCTCACGTTCTAGACGTGGCGCGTGCTAGTGGTCGACCTACAGGGTGCTCACGACATAATGTACTCCGGAGATTGGGGCGTTGGAAATTGAACCATTTGTGATATCCTCAGAGAAAGGAGCGATGAAACAATGTAAGATATTATAATGTCAATGTTTTCAAAAGTTTGTTGGCGAGTCTCTGTTAAACAAGACAAGAAGAAAACTACACAGTCACGCCTACCCATGCTACCAGTCCTCTCTCTCTTCCCTTCTTTCTTCGACTTGTTTTTTTTTTCTACACCTCTGCTATACTTTTTCTTTTTCTCTATTCCTCTTCTCAGCTGCATTCATGTTTTACAAGCCATGTAGAGTAATTATTATGGCAAGTTTGAATCACAATTTAGACATAAAGCTGCGGTTTAAATCTACGGTTCAAGCTTAGAATAAGAATAGTTAAGTAATTTGGTAAAATTAAAATCTATTTACAGGTATATTTTAAAACAGTCATTATCATGTAGGTTTAAATAATTGCACGGGTAAGAATTACCGCAAGGCAGCGCACTTTTATGCCTTTAATGCGAAAATTCACAGCTTTCTAATAAGCGTTTAAAAGGATCTAAAGCAGATTGGGAAAGTATAAATCAAGTCGATTTCCCTTTTTAAAGACAGCATCAAGATAACGTAACAGATATTCATAGATTAAAAATGATTGTGCCAATGATATTCTTGATAATGCAGTTAATAACAACTGTGATACTGTTGATACCGACATGGTGGAGTTATACACAGTAATTGAAAAAAAAACTTGTAATATGAGAAGAATTCATAAACCATAATTTGAACGTAAAATCATACATGCATTGACCTCTCAAAAATTCAAAAAAAAAAAAAAAAGATTAAAGTCATTTCATGTCAAACACTTTACAAAAGAAAAAAAAAATTAGATACGTAATTAACATATAGCGGAGATGTAAATATATTTAACCTCCTAGAATTTCGTATTATTACAGAATTCCGATGGACAGCATACTCTGAAATCAACGTATGCTAATCTTTTGATTTGATGAAGCATGAATACATCGTGATGGATGATGTAAACTCATCTATACATGCATCTGTCATTTTTTTTGCAGGTTTTCAACGTTTTTCTTGTTTACAAGTACGAACAAACTACATACTGTTTTAAGGGATATTCAATACACGGAAAGAAACAGTGTTGGTAGGCATCATTTCAACCAATATGAATTGTCTGATCAAGACAACACAATTGTATGTGTGTAATGATTACCATATGACGACCCTTTACGTATATATTCATGTTCCATGTCTTAGTACAAAATAGTCAGTGGTTAGTCAGATCTGCATACTAGCTTCACTGACAGGAAGATTCTAGAATTTTGATCTGCACTCCCATCTTTGAATACTTTAGCAAAAACTTAGCGCTTTTGGAATGTGACTTTCGAGAACCTCCAATGATATGGATTATATAAATTTAAAGATTCTAACAAAACTCCTCACTGATAAATACATTGCGACAAAACCAAAACAATTTAGGAAAACTCCAAAGTGAAGCAAAGTGCTTTGAAGTCGTAACCTCAAACTGGTTCTCCACACTTCTAGCTCTGGACCCACCAATACACCAGTGGCCACAAAACTGTAGAGATTTTCAACATTTAAAATAAAAAAACGCCGTCCCTTTTTGACAAGCGCAGGAATTAGAAAAAAGCCCGTATTACAAGAATTGTTTACCTAAACTGAAGAAAGATTAGAAATGCCCTTATACAAGAATGGATGAACTAAACTGCATAGAGATTCGCCAGTCTTTGAGAGTAGCGCGGGTTTCTTTAAGAGCTATTCAGGTCCACATGAAGACTCCAAGGAAACATTGCATTGGATAAACTTAGCGAGATGAATGGCGGCTGTTGGGGACTTTAAGTCAGAGACGAGGGGTTCTAAACTGTTCAGTCCCTTAAGTCTTCTAGACTTTAAGCCGAGCATCACGAGTTAGCTACACATCTTTCAGGTAGATCAACTAGAAAGTAGTGGGGATAAAAATTCCTTAAAAGTAAAGTAAATTAAAGGTATATGATTATGGGTACAACATGAAAAAAAAAAGTCTCGACGCTACTGTCTGCAGCTCTGTGATTTCTACAGAAAGTATAAAATAATGAATACAAACTGAAAGTGATGAAGTGAAAAGTAATAAGACTAACTGACGCATCGCATATAGAGAGGTTATTTGAAGATAATACACGTAGAGACTATATCCACGATGGTATACTCACGGCGTCATGTGAGAACTTTTGCGTCTGTTTTTGATAGGAGGGAAAAAAAAAAACAACAGCAAATAAAGAGCAACACTTTTGCACTAGAATATTTTACTGATTGAAATAACGCTCTGTATTGGCTCTTTGAAACTGAAACATGCCTTGTATTAGAGATAAACGTTTTTATTCAGTTGCCTTCCAATGAGAGGGAACTTTTTCTTCCAATAATTTTTATTTCTTTAGATCTAACTTGAAACATGTTGGTCTCAATTAGGAAATATTATTGAAAAAAATCTAACAGAGTTAGAGACTACTGAACTTGATTTTTTTTTATTATGAATTTATTTTTAGGCTTTTAGTACATGGAGAAAAAAAACAACACTTAGGGAATAATTCACAATTTAAAATTTTCGAAAAGACCAAGGCTTTGATTTTATTATTTTTTTAATTACATAACCTGATTTAACAATTTTGAGACTGATTCCCATACTACGTTTTCTATAATTGTAATATTATCCGCTTCCTTAACCTAAAAAACTAGTTAGTCTCAAATACTTGGACTTTTCCTCACTCGCTTTCAAGATAAGAATTCTCTAACAATGAAAATAAAAGCTTCATTTATTTCCAAGTAGTGGACAACAATGTGCCTGTAAAAAAACCTCTATTCCCAAATCAGGTTCAGAACAAGACCATAATATCACTTTATGATTTAAAAACACTTGAAAATCTTACTCCAATGTATTTTTGTCTCCAAAAAAAGACGAATTTCCTTTACATCATGTCCCTCAAGTTTTGAATTAAAAAAAAAAAAAAAAATAACAAAGCGGTGGAATTGGCTTACATAAATTCAGCCGCGACGACAGCTTGTCAATGAATATATACTGAAACAGTATTAAAACCAAGTGTCGGCAGTTATGCCTATGGCAAATTTAAGATGATTGGTGTATTAACTAAAAAACTTCACTGAGCCTAGTCAGCAATAAAACAGAGCCTTCTACAGTTTAAAAACAAACACAACATGTTGCAGACACTTACGTGCAGCATAATGTCTAAAACAGAGCTTTTCTTGGAATTAAATTAAAAACAAAGTAAAAAAAAAAAACAACCAAAAGATACAGGAAGCACAAGCCCCTTTTTTCACATTTTCAAAGTATATGCAAAGAAGAATTTGATGTGATCTTCATTCCTGTCAGAACCAAAATACGTGTTAGAAATAATATTTTGTTTAAAAAAAGGTGAAAGAACCAAGAATGCATCAGTCAGAAGCAAAAGAAACCCAAAACATATGAAATTACTTACGATATCTTTGTGCTAGATCTACGTCTGAGAGACAGGGTAGAAAGAAAAAACAGGAAAATATGGATGAGTTACGTGGCTGGACCACTCGACATTCAACATTACTGGAATAGCATGGGAATCAAAACCACTAAACAGTATGTGACATAGTTATGTTGGTACAAAGAATAGTCATTAAATATCTGTTTAATCATAATTTAACATATAGCTACAAAGAAAAAAACTAAGTTGTATACATACAATTATACTCGAAATCATTCAAAGCATTTTATACAGTACATTTTAAAAAAAGTAGAAAAAAAAACAACAAAACAAACATACACAATGTATATCTAGACTTATGCCATAAAAACCTAGTTGTAAAATAGGGGTTCAAATACCAATTTAACAGTTGGCAATCGGGAAACAAAGTTGAATAATATATGAATCATCTAAAATCTTAGATGACATTGGGTCAGAGAAAAGGGATGGATAAAATAAAAGTTAAAAAACTTTAAGTGATGTAATAAATAAATAAATAGATTGACCTTGCCACTTCGGCAAAATGTTAATTTAGAAATGCAGATTAATTATATTCGGGTGGAAACTTTTGCCTAACACAGAGTTGCTTTGTTAACATGATGATTTCTGATACGTGAATAATAGTTTGGCTTGATAGATAAATAGATAAATAGATAGCGAGATAGTTAAATGATTAAGAAGATAGTTATTTAAAAAAAGTCAAATGAATAGATAAATGAGTAGACGGATAAATGCAAAGATAGATAGAAATATATTTCGAGAGATAAAGTGCGAGAGACTCATTATAGATTAGAGGAAGAAGGGGAGATAAAAAGGCTGAGGAGATGTGTGGGGGAGGGGGAGCGAAAATAGGATTAAAGGGACAGAAAATGTCGAAATACATACGGACAAGGATAACAAAAAAAAAAAAGGAAGAAAAGAAAAACATTCTGCTAAGATTAAAGCGTTCAATGTATATTTATAAGAGGAACATCAAATAAAATATAATGATAAACAGTGCCAGTGTCTTTTGAACCACTTGGGGATATTTATAAAACAAAAGAATGTTATGTCAATAAAAGAAAGAAAGTGGACGGTGAAATATCTTTCATCGAATCATATTTAGGGGAAACGAATTCTACGTACACATCATTGAACAAACACTAACAGTGACAGGAGTACAAGATTATACAGTTATTTAGAAAATGATGTTTTAGGCATAAACACGAAAAAGACGTACACATGAGAAAAAAAAAAGAAGGGCATAAGAGAGGAAAGGAGAAAGTGGAAGGCTGGGGAAGAAGGCGGAAAACAGAGAAAAAAGGGTAGGGAGGGGTTGGAACATAGTAATAGGTAGAGTGATTCAGAGAGACTGAAAGAGGTAGAGAGGGATTAAAAAAGGAGAGAGAAAGATAGAGAGAGAGAGAGGAAGACAGAGAATTTTTGCAAAAAAAAAATTTCTGACAAAATATAAAATGAGATCTAAGCTTCATCAGGGAAGAAAATCTTTGTGCCATCTGTTTATAGTTCTTTTTGTTTAGGTCATTGTGAAAATTTTACTAGTTCTAGACATCAAGAATTATCAATCGAACAAGAAAGGGATTGAATGATAAGAAAAGAAACAAAAGTAAAATTAATAGAAAATAATTATCTTAAGACAGACTACCCTTGTTCCCGCTACAACAGTTTGATAGTCTTCTCGTATTAAATAAACTATAGTTTCAAAAGCAGGGTGATGGCAATATAGAAACAACGGAAACCAACTGAATTTGTATTTGCTACATCATTTTCGCTTCTTAAGATGCCGAAAAGAAACTAGTGAATATTCAGACTATGAAAGATAGTTTAGAGAAGAAGGAGAGAGGGAAAAGTCTTCTGTAAATGGAGTCACATAAGGACAAAATCACAACAACAACAACAACAACAATAACAACAACAACGAAAGAGTATTTGAAGTGGTGATATATTAATGTCTATTCGATACTGAAAATATAAGACAAAAAAATAACTTTTACACACAAATAAAAACATCGCTAGGGAGTGGTAAGGGCTACAGACCAGCATGAGAATGGTAAAGCCACCGACACCAACAAAAAACACGACGGGGGTGCATCACTATCTACAGTAACTGCAGCAACTTCACCATCCTCGCTATGGTACTTACAGGCTATGATGATGGTGATGATGTAAGCGATGAAACATACTTGGAAGACCGTCACTTAGGAGAACATAAGAGTCGTATCACAAAAAGTAGCGAAAAACACAACACGACCAAGAAAAGAGGCACTTGCATTTTCTCCGGGGCATGGTGTTACTGTCTCTCTGGATTTTTATTGGAGGAATCGCCTCGTAGCCTCATGGTTATCCCAAAACTGAGAATTTTTAGACCTTTTTTTCCCTCTCCAATCTCTTTGTCAAGTGTCACGGGAACTGGTGTGTCACTCGATAAACACGGTTTTCTAATTTGCCAAGTCTGCTTATAACAATCTGTTGATATTTGATTCTTATCAACTTCATAGTTTGTTGTTTTCTCATCTTCAGTAATTTTCCGTCTGTTTGTGTCACAAGTTGAACCGAACAGAATAATATAGGTGTTCAGAATGTAATGCTGTTGGCACTATTTTTTGCGTGTTGATCATTATAAAGGAGTTTGTTATGTTGAATAGAAATCCTCTGCTAGTCAGTGAGTCTCTTCAGGGTTCCGCGACATTCCAGGACAGGGAACCACCAAGTGTGAGGGGAATCCATAAATGCTTTAGTCTATATTTAGTCAACAGAGATCTTTACAGTTCTAATCCACAGCCTGCTCCATCTTAAAGGCGCTATGAAACATTTCTGAGGTGTTGTAATAGGAGTATTCAATGATATCAGTCACTAGATTCTTGTTTGTTTCAGGGAAAAACGCGCCATCTTCGAAACAGATGTTGAATGCTGGTTACTAGAGTCTGATCACAGCCCCCCCAAAATATTTAATCCATTAAATACGAGCCACAACAAATCTGTTCTCCATTATTAAAGTTCCTGTTTCACTCCATCATTGAACCTCGACTGTATTGTAACTTCGCAAACATTTCCAAAGCACTTTTAAAGTGGGTCTATTTTGGAAGTTCTCAATATCCAAAATAATGTTCTTTCAATTTCTGAGCACTTTTACAAATTGAGCCACCGCGATCTACCTCATCGGGACCGCTGAAATATTATTCAGAGAAATAAACCCTTAGAGATAATTTAGAAAAAAAAAATAACAACAACAAGGACAACAAAAACATAAAAAACAACCAACAAAGAACAACCTTGAGGACGACTGCGTGAAGTATTTGGGTACTATCAAAATCAGTTTCCACCCCCCCCCCTCCCTTCCCCCCCCCCCCCTCACCTCACCCATTTAATTATTTTTTTCATACAATCATTCTCTTGAAGTCTTGAAAAAAGATTCTTTGAGAGTGAACAATCTCAAAAGTTTGAGAGGTTAAAAAAAATCTTTGGCGGCGGAAGAGAGAAAACAAAGTAGAAAAAAGGTCGAGTTCCAAATTAATTAGTTCCATTCAGTTCGATAGAAGAAGCACGACTCTTCATTCACATGTCCAGTAGTAGGATGTCAATGGAGAATCTTATCTCTTAAAAGACTCTGAATGATGGAGAGGCTACACGTTTTCAACAGATCAAGTCCATACAATGAAAAAGGCTGGATGCCATACCTAAAATAAAATCACGAGATCACTTCGGCTGCTGATTATATTTCTAAGCCGTTTTTTTTTTCATCAGCGGCTTACTTACTAAGAATTATTCGAGGCCAGTTTTTATCTAAAAACTAAGTGTGTGGTGTGATTAGCATTCCAAAGGTAAAGGAACAAACAACAAAAAAAAATTAACGAATTTTTCAGTTTTTCAAAAGAAACAGCAACATCACTAGGAGTATCGACCAAAATCTTAACATAATTATTTACCTAAGAAATCCACTTGAAAATTCAGTTGGTTAAAATTTGCGCATGAGCTTCAAAGGAGATGCTAACAAGGATGAAACTTTGTTTATCACCCTTTTTTCCTCTCTTGCTTATTTCTGAACAAAGAGCGGTAGTAAAGCAAGACGAAAGTTACTGTTCGGAGGATGAGTGTTCTATTCCATTCGGAGCAAAACCGGAAGTGTCACAGAACAAGAACCACAATTGCTCAGGAAGTGGGAACAAGCGGGGAGAACTGGTGTTGTATTGCTGTTGTTGTTGCTGTACTATTGAGGTGTCGCAAATGCTGCGGTATTGTGCTTCACAGAGTGATGATGGTGGTGGTGGTGGTAGTGGGGATGGTGCTGGTAATGGCACGATTGCGGACTTGTTGTCTTGTATAGGAATAAAAATCAGGCAGTCATATCCTCCTCCACTTTGTGGATAATTTTCTCCCAAGAATTTGTTTCACTCTGTTTCGCCAATTTAAACAAAAATAAGATTAGAGAAAAATTGAAAAAGAGAAAGAATCAGAGACGGAACGGGAAGGAAAAAAGAAACCGCCATAGACAGAGATAAATTGAGGGTAACAATGCATTTATACTTAGATTTCCCGACTACCGCAGGCATACGAGGAATGCAAAGAAATATCAACTCAAGAAAGGTTTGAACATCTGATATAACTCACGCACAACAGATTGATCTTAAGGTTTTTTATTCATACCAAGTAAGCACTCCTTGGACATCTTATTTTTTAAGTAAAAAAAAAAAGCAAAACAAAGGGAAAAGAAAAAAAAACGTATAATGAAAAAGGAACAAAGTATTAATTCGGAAAGGAATACAAACAACTATTCACACACCGAAAGAAAAGTAAAATGGCAGAGTCGCGATCTGCTTGCAACCGAAACACACAACTAGACTGATAAAACCATTTCACTAAACAGAGCGGGTAGGAGAGGCCAGGAGGATGGCAAACTTCTCAAACAACCCCCCCCCCCCCCCCCACCACCCGCCGGATATAACGGACGTTCTGAGGGTCTGGCCAGGATGTGCTAGCTGGACCTGATAGAAACATGTATTCCTTATTAGCGCTTCCTTGCAGGGGCATGACTCTACTGTGAAGTGCTGCTGGGACAGGGCACAAGGACCAGGACTGCAAGTTAATTCGAGTATAGCTCAGTGCCTGCCCACACTCCGACTAATGAGCAAGAACGTGAAAAGGTTTTCGGACACTGCTGTCGGTTTTACACGATCCTCCTACACCCGAATGGATGATTTGCTGGTATCAGATTGTTCGCTGGTCAGAGACGAGCAAACGCCCTGAAAGACGAATCGTGTCCACAATTCAACGGGTTTTCTTAGGAAACTTTATTGCTTTAAAGGCCTTCCAAAACAAATTATATCATTCTGTTCTTTACTTTTCCTTGGTGACTTTAAGTTTTCGAAATAGAAAAAAAACTGATTTTACTAATTTCTTTGAAAATACAGGAAATATAAATTTCTTAACAAAAGTTCTATTTCCGTTCTAAGTGTTTTTCCTCAGTAATTAAAACCGTCTTTTCCTACTGAAAACGGAAGGAAACGAAAATCGTGTGAAACCAAACATTATTCACTTTGGTCGGTTCGCCACTACTGGTGATGACTACAGACAATATAAGCTCTCTGAATAAGCCACGGTGTCTTCCAACAAACCATACTGGTAACGTAGTCATCAGAGGTCTACAACATCCGACATCTACATTCCGCTAATAAATATTTAATTTCTTATCGCCCTCAAAAAACCCCTCCTTTAGTCTCCGGGACGTTATTCTGAAGAGAGCCAATACTAAGGGCCGAGCGATAAATGGGGAAGTAAATCCATGGTTCGTAAGAAGGGAATTAGGGGGATCATTTATCTGCCCTTCTCAAAATGTAAATAAAATAAATAATATTAATTCTAATTCTTCAGCTCGCACTTTGGTTACCTCCTTATCGTAGGCAATAAGCCTGGGAGTTATGCTTGGGTGCCATTTCCCAGAGGGGAAACTGTAGTCCAGCCCAGAATGAAGAATTACAAATTGGTAAAGGGAGGTTGAGGTAAAGAAGAGTGGGAAAGGGGGTGGAAAGGGGGGGGGGGGGGGGGGCGGGGGGCGCAGGGCGGGTCACAGACTTCCTAATCATTTATCACAGTGCAGCCAGCGTGCGGTACGTCGAAGTCTGATCAAGGTGATAAAATGGTAATGAGTGACGTAGGTTGAACAGAAGCGTCGTTACAACTAGAGGATTTCGGACAAACTGATTGGCCACAGTGTTTAGAAACGTTGCATTGATTTGCTGTGGGCTGGATGATTATGATGACTGAACCGAGTTGAAAGTAAATTCTGAATTACTTCAACCACGGAAAGCACGATGGCATTCGGGTTGTCTCAGTCAAAATCAATCTGTTTCTGTCTGGCTGGCCCTAAGTGGCTGTCTCACTCTCTTGCTTTGCTTCCTTTTACACCTTCTCTCACCTTCTCTCTCTCTCTCTCATCTTTCTCTCTCTCTTCCTCTCTCTATTTCTCTCTCTCTCTCTCGCTCTCTCTATTTCTCTCTCTCTCGCTCGCTCTCTCTCTCTCTCTCCTGCTCATTCTGAACAAAGTTTTTATCCAAAGCCCTATAAAATCTAGGTCGGTTTGGCGAAAGAAATGCAGATTTTCAGAGAAGTATCACTCGCGTAAACTCAACAGCAAACCCTATTAAACTAGCGGTCAGCACTGGCTGAAATCACCTCCAGACCTCCATACCAACAGAACTTCAAGTTAAATATCACGAGCGGCCAAAGTGTCATCTTGCGGTCTTGTGAACACTTTCATCTCATCAGAGGATGGGTTTGAGTCCATGTTGCAAGAACAGGCTCAATTTTCTCATAGTTCTGGAATTTGTATAATAATAATAATCGGTAAACGTATAAAAACAACAACAACAAAAAACAAAAAAACAAAAACAAAAACAAAAAAAAAACGCTGGTTACTTGCGCGGATTAAAAGTAAAAGGTTTCTGAAAACCAAAGAATGAAAAAAACTATGAATCGAAGGGGAAACAACACAGTCATCAGAGCAGTCAACAATGAAAAAAAATACATTCTTGGTTTTATATTTGCCAGTTATATTAGATTATTTCTACCGTAATTCTAATTTAGAAAAAAAAAATCTAAGTTAAACCAAAAGTTCCGAACTTTGAGACTGAGGCCAGGTTGATACGCAATTGAAGTGGAAATTCTTTTTTCATAATGTTAAACAGAACGTGTTGTGGCGTTGGCCTGGCAAACAAACTTCATCTGTTTTTTTTTGTTTTTGACCTAGTTTAAATTACCACTTTCACTTCACACTAATTCAAGACCAATTTAATGGAACTAGAGCCAACAATGTGGCCAGAAATGAACTGATGCGTTACGGGTTTCCCCGCAGATCAATGGCAGGCCCAGGTCGGTGCAGTTAACGATCAGTGAAAACTTTGTGCTGGAAGACGTCAACAAGTTGCTGCTATTTTTATCCCTTAAGAGACTACAGACCGCATACGCATAGGATTTTGAAAAAGGCAGCGTGAATTGGGGAAAGAAAGAGGGAGGAATAGAGAGAAAGAGAGAGAGAGAGAGAGAGAGAGAGAGAGAGAGAGAGAGAGAGAGAGAGAGAGAGAGAGAGAGAGAGAGAGAGAGAGAGAGAGAGAGAGAGAGAGAGAAACAGGGGGAGAGAGAGGAGAAGAGAGAGAAAGAAAGAAAGAAAAGAAGACAGATGAACAGAGGTACCCAAAGACTAGGAGAGGAAGAGCTTGACAGAGATAGAAAGAAAGAGAGACACAAACACAATTAGGAATGTTTGTACTACTTCATGTATAGAAAGCCGAACATTTAATACCCTTGTAATGAGGTTTTACCAAGCATCGTTTTGCATTTTTTATCATGTTTTCAGTGTTTTCTTACTTTTGTTAATATTACTTTCATTTCCTTCTTTTTTTTCTCTTTTGCTCTTCTTTTATAGCTTCCTCTATGCCTCTGTCTGCCATTCTCGATCCAGCCCCCCTCCCCCCCCCCCTCCTTCCTCCCCTCTCTTTCTCTCTCTGTGTATCTGTCTTGGTCTTACTATAAATTTATGCTATCCCTTCCATTTTTTTACAGTGCAAACCATGATACTGAAAATCTATCCTTCCTCCTTTTGATTATAAATGGAAGCATCCTTAGTCTTGTTTTGAGCGTCTATTTGCCAATCCTCTCCTTCCTAGATCCTTTGATTCTCCAGTCTGTGACGGGCAAATGAGTCTCCATTCCCACTCATTCCCTCCACGGCCTTTTTATGTGAGAAGAAAAATCAACATTTATTTGTAAAAGTTTACTTTTTTGCTGGTTGCTTGCGTCAGTCTTTTGTCTCCCTTTCCGTTATTTTCTTTGCGGTCATTAACGGTTACCGAATAAACAAAACTAACTAACGCACCAAGTAAAAACATTTTAGCGTATTACTCGTGCCGCCGAACTTGGCAAATAGCTGAGAAACTTTTCTTAAACATTTTCACCATTTAAATTCAATCTTTCATGGGAAAACAAACTTTTTTTCTTTGATTTGTTTTAGTGTATATGATCAAGTTTTTACCTGATCATTCTCAGTTTAAGATCCTCTCACTGACGGTTTGAAATGATAATGATTTTTATAAGGTCAATCCATGCATGAATTTACAAAAAATTTGTAGGATCTTGACGAAACTTCTTCAAAGATAACAGCTTTAGATCTGGGTTTGGATGTTTAAAAAACATCAACGTGTAATAGAGTTCCGACGATTGTCAGTGCCAGCTTTAGTATGGGCGAAGACACATTGTACAGTAATTCTTCAAACGCTTCTCAAATTATCGGATCTAGTCGGTGATTTGGCTTATAGGAGAAAGAATGGATAAAAAACTAAGTACATGCATCTTACGGACAAAAAACTTAAGAACCTTAGACAAATTAAATTATTTATCTAGTTTGGCACACGTTTTGATCATTTCTGTTTTTATCTTTATGAACTTCAAATCTGTTACCGTGTTTTAAAACGTCTATTATGAACACCTTTCTTTTTTCATGCCTTCACTTACATTATCTTTAAAAATAAACGAGAAAGAGAAGACCAAAGCACGCGCTATCAGTCTAACGTGACCGGTTAATTATTTGATATAATCTGCCCACTTTCTGTGCTCCAATGAGTGCTATGACAGGTCAGTTATTGGTAGCTCGAGTTGTGTTTCGATCGTCCCAATGAAATGATAAAGACCGATGATGTCCAATAATGATATTTTAGAACAGCAATCCGCATATTAGAGAGATAAGATATGGGAGGCTGAGCCAGCCAGATTCAGGCACGGGGAAATAAAAGGTTTATAGAGAGCGATCTAGACAGATAACTTATGGAGAGATGAGTCAAAGAGAAGAGAGAAGGAGCGAGAGAACAAAAGAGAAAAAGAGAAAGAAAAAGAGAGAGAGGTGACAGAGTGAGATGGAGAGAGAGAGGGAGATAGATAGATAGATAGATAGATAGATAGATAGATAGATAGAGAGAGAGAGAGAGAGAGAGAGAGAGAGAGAGAGAGAGAGAGAGAGAGAGAGAGAGAGAGAGAGAGAGAGAGAGAGAGAGAGAGAGAGAGAGAGAGAGGAAAAGTAAAGAAAAAAATCGCATAGCAAAATCATACTTTGTTGAAATTTATAGCCGGTTTTCTGGAAGTGTAAATAGAATATTTTACTTCATAGAACACGGAGAAAGTTTGACCAATACCGTGTACGATAAATATCGAAAGTCCCTCACTCTGGTTTTAGAAAGTCGATGGTAAAAAACAAACGCTTTGGGTTCAAACAATCTTTTTTCTTAATGAAATTTTGATAATTGTGAAAATCAAAATGGTCATCACAATAATAATAATAATAAAATAGTAATAATAATAATAATAATAATAATAATAATAATAATAATAATAATAATAATAATAATAATAATAATAATAATAATAATAATAATAATAATAATAATAATAATAATAATAATAATAATAATAATAACAACAATAATAGTAATAAAATATTTACAAAGTTATTGAATCCCAACGATATCTTCTGGAACTATCAGATCGCTGCCGTACCCCAACCACGCTCCCCCCTCCCCCACCAATATTTCCTATGATCGATTTACCCGAACGCCTAGCTTTATCGTTTCATCGTTTCTCATCTTAACTTCTCCGATGAACTGCCTCATCGCTAATGTTACAGTGAAAGGTCAGAATTCATGACAAGCAAAACATAGCCACCTCGTAGTCATGGGCCGGTAATACATAAAATATAATTATAGCATTGTCAAGCGCGGATGAGGGAGCGGGTACGTCCAAAAGTGAAAAAAATTAGTCACGCTTCCAGCCCCAGTCTTTTAATCTAGCGGGCTTTGTGGAGGCATGAATAATTCTGTTTTATATTTTTCTCCCTGTTGTCGGTAAAGTCAACTTATTTTCACCATTGATACAAGAAAGGTTTGATTTTAGAGATGAAAAAATTGTATGCGCAACCTTGACATTTATACTGGCATTTAAACATAGGGAGTTTGAATGGCGTTGATCTGTATTAAGCCTGCGTGACCATTAATATTAAGTTGTGATGGATAAGTGATGGTGTTATAAATATGCCTGTTTGTATGATACAGGGTTCTGTATAATTCTCAGTTATGTCCAACCATTTTATATATTATTATTGAAAGACATAAATAATTTTTTTGAGGGGATTTATTAATGGACACATGGCAATGAGTATGGGTAATGTAGTTATAGCGTTTAATATATGAGTTGATAAAATAATGTGAATGGAAGAGCAAAGAAAAGAAAAGCAGGAAATAAACGGAGAGTCATAAAGAGAGAGAGAGAGAGAGAGAGAGAGAGAGAGAGAGAGAGAGAGAGAGAGAGAGAGAGAGAGAGAGAGAGAGAGAAAGAGAGAGAACAGATTAGGAGATAGAGAGGGTTAGATAGAAATGTAGCGTGAGTCTGACAGAGAGCTGAGACAGAGAGAAAGAAAAAAATCAGAGAGCAATAGGAAGTAGACATTAGATAGATAAATAGATAGATAGGCAAATAGATAGACAGATGCATAAATAGATAGGTAAATAGATAAATCGATCGATCGATAGATAGATAAAGAGAAGTTGATAAAAACAGAGAGATAAAAGGGGGAGGGGTTAAATAGAGAGAGAGAGAGAGAGAGAGAGAGAGAGAGAGAGAGAGAGAGAGAGAGAGAGAGAGAGAGAGAGACAGAGAGAGAGAGAGACTGATTGATAGAAAGTAATTGACAAAGATAATACGTGAAAGCTATCGAGATAGCATTTAAGAAACGAAAAAAAATTGCAAAACCAACTATCAACAGTATCGAAGCATTCTTTCATGGAAAACTGGACTCAAGTAGACAATGTATGAACAATTTTCAAAGAAATGATTGCAAGAAACTTCCCAAAACGGAGCAAATTTAAACGCTACTGTGCGTCACCCTTCACTCTAATACTATCCAGCTACCTATATAGTAATTTTTATACCTCTATGGGATTCAAAAATCACTTAACATGACTATGATTTTAGCTTGACATCATGTGCAGCAATAAAAATTCTTTCAACTTGTTTTGTGTCTTGCTAGACGAATAAAAAAAAATCCTTCTGTGGTGCAATTATGTTTTGTTCTGTTAAAAACGCCCTAAAAGAGACGCAAATATTCAGTAAGAAGAATAAAATTCACTTGAAAACTAACATTTGGTTCAATGAACAGATTACACTACACTTTACCAAACATCCATTATACTTAATCAAACTCAATACTAAATATAGGCACGACTCTAGGCAGATAGAGTTCCCAATATGCTGCACAACCAATAGAGAATGAAGAATGGGGGATTTTCAAGAATACTACTACTACTACTACTACTACTACTACTACTACTACTACTACTACTACTACTACTACTACTACTACTACTACTACTACTACTACTACTACTACTACTGCTGCTGCTGCTGCTGCTGCTGCTGCTACTACTACTACTGCTGCTGCTACTGCTACTGTTACTACTACTACTACTACTACTACTACTACTACTACTACTACTACTACTACTACTACTACTACTACTACTACTACTACTACTACTACTACTACTACTACTACTACTACTACTTCTGCTAATAGGAGGAAAAATGTTATTTTATTTTTCTGTGAAAATTATTCAATCATATCAAAATACTAATCGACTTCTTTTAACGATGAGAAACAACTAGCTTTTGTTATTCCTCTGCTTTTAATGTTTTTTTTTAAACCAATTCATTTTTTTATATCACCTTAAGTTTTTTCTCTATCACGTGGCCCATAATTATTTTTATTCCATTTATCGACTTAGCCAGTAAAAAAACTAGGACATCAAATCCAACACATCACACTGGTGAAACATCCGGATGTCAGCGAAAACAATAAAACCCGAGCGATAAACATCAGCTTATCATATGTCGTTGATTACACGGGATTGAATTACGGCCACTGGTAGAGGGTAAAGCACTGCTACCACCACGGTACATGATGCTCTTCCACAGGACACCTAGCCAGGACGCACGTGCGGCACCTCCGAGATGGGATGAGCAGAGACCTGGGTGTGAGGAAACCAGGCTAGAGGTGGCTCTACTGGACTAAAGTCAAGCTTGGGATGGATGCAACAGCACCCCAGCCGCAAGAAATGAGGGAGTGGGGAGAGGGGGGGGGAGGAACTCTCACTGATTCTGTATCTCTGGCTCACTGGGTGTCTCTCTCTCCTGCTCTGCCAAGCGGGTCTGATTGAAAAGGTCTGTGGCGGCTGATTGATCAGTAGAGTGGTAAGTGGGGAGGAGGAGGGGGAAGAAGAAGAAGAAGAAGAAGAAGAAGAAGAAGAAGAAGAAGAAGAAGAAGAAGAAGAAGAAGAAGAAGAAGAAGAAGAAGAAGAAGAAGAAGAAGAAGAAGAAGGAGAACAACAACAACAACAACAAGAAAAAGAAGAAGAAGGAGAAGAAGAAGAAGAAGAAGAAGAGAGAGGACGAGAGAGAGAGGGAGAGGAAGAGAGAGAGCTAGCGAGAGAGAGATAGAGAGAGAAATAGAGAGAGATAGAGAGAGAGAAAGAGAGAGATAGGGAGAGAGAGAAAGAGAGAGAGAGAGAGAGAGAGAGAGAGAGAGAGAGAGAGAGAGAGAGAGAGAGAGAGAGAGAGAGAGAGAGAGAGAGAGAGAGAGAGAGAGAGCTGATCGCGAACCCTGAATCCACTGTGTCAGTATATAAACCTGAGTTTCACACCACAATTCTAAAATTAATGACTTTCGGTGTAAAATGCCTCCGCAAATTTCAGTTTAATGTTTTGTAGGACGAATGGAAACCAATTACTTTTAAAATACTTCTCTTTCGGCGACAAGAAGGAGCAGATGCTCTGGGCCGAACTCCAAGTCATCCTTGTCTTGTGAAGATTGAAACAGTTTGATTTTGTCAGACCCCAGGGAGTTATGACGGAGAGGACCTCGCACAAAATAATCAGCCAGATGTGACCGGGGTGAGATAAATAAAGGGAATAGAGGCTGTCAGCTCTGAGACAGAGAGAAAAAGGGAGGCAGAGAGAGAGAGAGAGAGAGAGAGAGAGAGAGAGAGAGAGGGAGAGAGAGAGAGACAGAGGAGAGGGAGGGATAGGGAGAGGAATAAAGAGAGAGGAGGGAGAGAGAGAGAGACAGAAAGACAGACAAACAGACATAGTAAGACAGCACAGAGAGGGAGGGACATAGAGAGAGACATAGACAGACAGGCAGAGAGAGAGGGGTATGTGAGAAAAGGGAGAAAAGACTTAAAGATAAAGTCAGAACGTAACAGAAGAAAGACAAGTTAAGAGATACAGTCATAAAGGAATTTTGATTAAGTGTTATAAAAGCAAGGTGGCAGATTAGTTTAAGAAAGTTTTGTAAATTATGCCCAAATGTTCACGCCTTTATGTCTTTTATTTTCAATTTATTTCATTGTTTTACTCTGACAAGCACTCAATCCGGCTGAACTCGAAATTTCACAGATATTTCTTCCATAGTTATAGTTTTCTCTCTCTCTGTCTCTGTTTCTCTCTGTCTCTGCTTATCTCTTTCTCTCTCTCTCACACACACACACACTCTCTCTCCCTTTTCTCTCTCCCTGTATGCCTGTCTGTCTGTCTGTCTGTCTGTCTGTCTGTCTCTATCTCTCTCTCACACACACACACACTCTCTCTCCCTCTCTTTCTCTCTCCCTGTATGCCTGTCTGTCTGTCTGTCTGTCTGTCTGTCTGTCTGTCTGTCTGTCTCTCTCTCTCTCTCTCTCTCTCTCTCTCTCTCTCTCTCTCTCTCTCTCTCTCTCTCTTCGTACAGCTCCACCTTTCCCTCAATTTTGTCATTGTAAATAAAAAAGTATGACTTAGTACCTTTCCTTAAATTATATAACCTTCTTTATTTTTTTTCCTTCCCCGACTCCTTTCATGTATTTTCCATAACGCGTCTTTTTCTGATCCTCTCATACCGAATTTATTTATTTCTTTTTTTTTAGTTCATCATTAATTCACTCTGACAAATACTCAACCTGACCGAACTCAAATTTCTACTTGATATTTCTTCCACGTAGTTCTCTCTCTCTCTCTCTCTCTCTCTCTCTCTCTCTCTCTCTCTCTCTCTCTCTCTCTCTCTCTCTCTCTCTCTCACTCTCTCTTTCTTTCTCTGTCTCTGTCTCTCTACCTCTCTCTCTGTATCTATCTCTGTCTCTCGCTTTATCCTCTCATCTCGGTGGGACAATCAGTGCAAATTGCTTTTTGCTGATCAAAAGATCGCGGTTTGTGGAGTATTGTGCAATCTTATAAAGTGCTTGTCATCGGTTATAAGATTCAGGGGGAAACTCGACGTTAAAAGCAAACGCACGCTCTTAATTTGTAAATGTAAGTAAACAGTGGAAAATCCTAGATTATTCACAATAATTTACAGAAAACAGTATGAGAATTTCAAAATCGAAAAGTACAAATTTTGTGTACAAAAGCTATCAATATTAATTGCATTGCATAACAACAACAACAACAACAACAACAACAACAACAACAACAACAACAACAACAACAACAACAACAACAACAACAACAACAACAACAACAATAATAATAATAATAATAATAATAATAATAATAATAATAATAATAATAATAACTTAAAAAACAATTAGAACAACATTAGCAACAGTATGCACAACATTAACTGTGGCAGAATTAAAAACATCAGAAAAACACATATGAATAACACGTCCAAGAGTTTTACATTATATTCATGTGCAGAGGAAAGGAAAGTTTACACTTGAACAAAATAATAATAATAATAATAAAAAATTCGCGATGTCATATTCCATAGCGTGTGATAATTTACCCACCATAATTATCTAATAACATTTCAACTATAAAATATATCCAGATGAAAATTATTTAATTGAAAAATTGAAAAACAAAGACTCATGAACAAAAATGGATTTCAGTGGAACTAGTGACATATTACACGCGATTACCCGCTCTGCCACGCGAAAAACGCCGACATGGCGTGTCGAGGTTAAGACCAATACCATCACCGCCGGACGTGACGACTGTGGAATGTTCTAGACCCCTGGCATTGTCCACCCAGGGTGAGACTGTTGCGACTCCTGCACGTTCTGTCTCTAACGACTTGACTGGCCCAGACCAGATGGTCAACCATTAGCGAACTTAACACTCGGCCAGCAACTCAAACCATAAGATAACAGTTCTGTCCTGCGATGGTCAAAAGGTCTGTACTGAGGGACAAACGTTTATATAACATACACACACACACACACACGCAGAGGGAAAGTATTATCAATCAGTGAGTGTAAATATTATGATAGTATTCTTAACAAGACAGAGACGCGATAGAAATGTGAAATAGCAGTTATAGGTCCAAAAATATAAACAGAGGGTAATTTATAGTGTATGGATAGTATGTCATTTTGTCTCCAGAATTCGTCTGTCTCTGTCTTTTAACTTGAACTGCTGAAGACTGGACAAAAGCAGCAGTAGTCGTCGAAACCAGTCGGAGCTCCATTTGAGAAAAACTTTACTGTCGTTTCGTCTCTTTCCTCTCCAGTCCATCACACTGTTTCATCACACTTCTTCCCTTTCCTCGTTCAGCTCTTTGCTATTATTGACCCATCATTGCCGTCTCTCTCTCTCTCTCTCTCTCTCTCTCTCTCTCTCTCTCTCTCTCTCTCTCTCTCTCTCTCTCTCTCTCTCTCTCTCTTTTTCTTTCTCTCTCTGTTCTCCCCCTCTATCTCTTCTCTCTCTCTCTCTCTCTCTCTCTCTCTCGATCTGTGGTGAGTCTCGATGAAAACACAGTCAGGGAAGAAGCTCCGATCAATTGAAATCATTACTGGGAACCATGGGTAAAACGTATTTGATTTCTTTCTCAGTCGTAGCAAGGTGTTCTTATTCTTTTTGCCTCTAATGCTTTCCCTCGTCATACAACTCTTTTTTACTTTCTTCATCTCTCTCCCCTCTCTCTCTCTCTCTCTCTCTCTCTCTCTCTCTCTCTCTGTCTCTGTCTCTCTGTCTCTCTGTCTGTCTGTCTGTCTCTCTGTCTCCCTCTTTCTTCCTCATATGATGATCTCTTCCTTATTTCCATTTTCCGGAATCTTCTTTTAGTCTCACTCTTCCCCCCCCCCCCCCACCCCTCTGTCCCTCTGTCCTCCTCCTCTCCCTCAATTTAATTATACGGTTTTAAATCTACAAAGCCTGTAAAAGAATCAATGTCGTTTTCCGCTACATATAATTTTGATGTTTTGCTTGGTATTTCCTCACTTTCTCTCGATCCTTTCAGCTAAAAATACGAGGTAATCTTCAAGATTACCCTCGTTTTATTCCGTCAACAACGATATTATAAGGATAGCCGTCAATTTTTTTTTCTGTTTTTTTTGTTTGTTTGTTTGTTTTCAGAACAAATTTGTGCACCTTAAAAACCTAGCTTTCGCAACTGTCCAAAATATAGTTCACATAAAATTTGTTAGAGAATAAATATTTATCTTTGAATTATAAACTAAAATTTGGACCATTTTTGCAAACTTAAAAAAAGAAATAACAAAAAGAAATGAATTATTGATGGATTGTTAAAAGAATCAACTGGTTTATAACTTAGATTCCCCACCCCTTCTCTGTCTGTCTGTCTATCTGTCTGTCTGTCTGTCTGTCTGTCTGTCTCTCTCTGTCTCTCTCTGGTTCTGCCTCCAACTCTCTCACTTATCCACTTCTTCCCCCCCCACCCCCGCCCCATCCTTTTAAATTTTTTTAAGCCAAAAGGCCTTTCGTCTAATCTGTCCATCCCCTCCCTCTCCCCCCCCCCACCCACCGCACCCCCACCTGCCGTGTATCGCGACCTCAACCAATCGAATCCCTCCGCTAGCTTCATTCAATTTAAGGCCGGTGCTGCTGAAAGCGCCATTAAGGGGAACATTGGAGCGCGCTCGCTTAGACAGGTTGACAATAAAATAGACATGGCATGTCTTCTAATCACCGGAGCAGCAATTTGACGCTATCGAGCATTTTACCCAGCTACTGCCACTCGCAGAGAAAGTGCAAAAAGGCTTTAAGAATTTAACCACAGATGGCCTGTCTTGTCTTAAAGGTCACAGTCAAGCTGAAAGTTGTTCGATTTTAACTTTGGAGCTGGACAGTAAGCATTATCTTGATTGTTATAATACAAAAAAAAAAAAAAAAATAATAGATAAATAAATTACGAAAATGCCGAGTTTTTATGTATGTAGACACGTCTTAGACCGGATAGCATAAAATGGGAATAAGAAAAAAATAAAACTCTTGAAAAATCACAAACCTCTGTTTCCATAAAATGTTATCTTTCTTAATTTAACATTGAGCTTTTAAACACTCTGAACACGCACACAGACACACAAATGAAATGACGAAGTGTTTTGTGTGTTATGAAGATTGTGAATCGACCACAGTATTTAAATTCTTGCGCTTTACCCGATCAGAAATACACAACTTCTGTGGAAGAGTTCCTCGCTCAACTCTTCCAACAACATCTAAGGCACTTTGTTGATTGTGTCTGGGAAATAGGCTAATCACTAAACATATCTTTACAATAAAGATTATATGATGGTCTGGTCTTACCTATTCTTGTCCTCTCATCTTCCTTGTTTTTTTTTTTTGCGACAGCTGATAACACGACTGTGGTATAGATGGGTGCTAAAGATAAACATGATGTGGAAAACGAACGACAAAAGTTACGAGGAGTTTTTTCTTTATAACTGATTCCATTTCTCCCTCCGACCTCCCCCCCCCCTCCCACCCCCGTTTTCTCTCGCTCTCTTTCCTTGCTATCTATATTCTCGC
Source organism: Elysia crispata (assembly GCA_033675545.1). Classification (NCBI taxonomy): domain Eukaryota; kingdom Metazoa; phylum Mollusca; class Gastropoda; family Plakobranchidae; genus Elysia; species Elysia crispata. The sequence continues at coordinate 278,835 of JAWDGP010006855.1, forward strand.
TAACTTCCTTTATTTCTTCATACCTCCCTGCTTCTTTCCTTCTATCTTTGTCTATCTATATCGCGTCATCCTCTTTCGTGATATCCATGGCAGCAAGGTGGAACTGTTATTTTTTTTCTCTAGAATACACGTGTGTTTACAGATAACAACTAACAGAATCAGAAAACAAAACATAAGACTTGACGCTGTCAAGATATGACTTCTACACAAATCAACTAAAGTATCAGGACTACGAAATATCTTCCTGCCATTGATGGAGTGATCTTAGATATATACCTCACTGAAACAGGTTTAAATGTAATAATGAGAGGCCTATCACAATTTTTTATTTCAGTCGCTCGATGCTCGACTGAGGTTGGTCAAAGGACGAAAAAAAACCAACCTAGGGTGACCTTTGTGACAGGCATATAACGAAATCACTTAGAGATAAGTGTGAAATAATAAATCGAACTGTTCATCAATAAATCAATCAATCAATCAATGAACCACTTTTTGCAATCAATCTAGCGAAATAAGAAAAAAATAGTTTTTAGCTTTTCTAAACAGAATAGAAAAGATTTTGCTTATCAAATGGAAATAGAAAAATACATACACGTATTAATGGATTCAACTACAGAATTTCATAACCTTTTTTAAGAGCTCAGTAAAATAAGATTAAGAGATTAAAGCAAAATGGAACTTAAGGCATACTGAGGAACATTGCAAGCACTGAGTCTGTTCCCCAACCCCACACGTAATATATGGGCGCGCAATTTAGTAATACCCCTAGACACTGTCCCCAACTCCTGATCTCTCAAATCCAGAATATGGTAGTGACAGTGGTAGTTCTCCTCCAGTTTCCTGACCTGACCTGGGCTAAGAGCAACGGAATCAGCCAACCCATTCTGCTAACAATTTGGAATTCAGTTTTTCTTTTCTGCTAACTCATTCTTTCTCCTGTCTTTATCTCTCTCTGATGTTCTCTCCTGATATCTCCCCCCTCTCTCTCTTCTCTCTACCTCTCTCTGTCTCTCTATGTCTGTGTGTTTGTCTCTCTCTCTCTCTCTCTCTCAATCTCTTCTCTCTATCTCTCTTTTCGTCTTTCTCTCTGTGTCTCTCTCTGTCTCTGTGGTGTGTGTATCTCTATCTCTCTATGTCTGTGTGTGAGTGTGTGTGTGTCTCTCTCT
>JAWDGP010006855.1:282500-292500 GCA_033675545.1 Elysia crispata
GACCGCCTGTCACATGACCCAGTGATGGACATGGGGGATAATGGAAAGTGTGGAGTGTGGCGTGAGTACAAGACCCCTCCCTCCACTCCATGACTGTGTGTGTGCCTGGCCTGCTCCGCCTGATAAGTTATTCTAATGGTGTTTAACACTTGAGACCAGGCCTTGGTTATACACACACCTAAGCTGCTAGCAGTTCGATTTTGAATCCGATTTTCTGATTTGACTAAAGTTAGAAGACCTTACTGTCAATTTCTCCAGTTTTGTATGGTTTGAAGTTCAAATTCATTATTTGATATCGCCTAGGCTGTTCTAAAAACAAAAAAGAAAAGATAAAAAATAAATTCATCACCCCTGTATAACAATGTTGGTTGAAACTTTGCGGTAGAAATCAATTATGAGCCGCCATTATTGAACTTAGATAAATGGACAATACTGCCATGTTTTTGTTTCGACAGTTGTGTTTGTAGAAGGGAGAGTTCTTCATGCCGTCACTTCTCCTAACGACCCTTGCTTGCTGGTTCTAAACAACTTCAGGATTGCACCAGGTGTATCAAAAACTAGTTTTCCGACGTTACCCAATCCCGCTCTCATCGGAGGTGAAACTCTATATGCAGCGGCAGATCGAAACGAAAAAGTCTGATTTCTAACGTTCTCAAACTGATAAAATTAGACATTATCAGAGCCACCATATTTTTTTTTCTACTTTGCGTGGAGAGATAATAACCACAGCAGAACATATGATAAAAAAACCCCCTAAATAACAAAGCCTACATTACGAGTGAATCAAAATCAACAGAAAGTCGGAGAAATAAATAAAAAAAAGCTGCTGATAGGAAGCTAGCCTTTTAGAATTAGCCTCCTAGATCTTTCTTTACTTCACAAGCTTCTTGACTAAAAATAAGTAAAAAAAAAAAAAACATTTCTTTACGGGATTAAAAAAAAATATAATAATTGAAAAAAGTAACGGTTGATTCATCTAAAGACTGAGATTGCTCATTTCACCTTTAACAGAAAGCCGGAAAGGAAACCAAAATTGGCCAGTTGGTCACCGCGAAACTCACGTAAAGCTAATTTCTGACACATAAAAAAGAGATGAAAAAAAAAGAGGTTAGAGTTAGAGTATGGAAGTTAAGAAAAAAAAGAGCCGAGTTTTGAATCTTAACCTCGGAATATTTGACCGATTTTAGTATTAAAAAAAAAAAATACAATTAAAAAAGAGTTAACGCTAAAAAAGTCACGACTTTGGAAATGTTTAGTTTAAACATGGCCCCCTACATCCTTTTTTAGCTCAGGTAGAAAAAACAAGTGAAACAATAACACTATTTAAATAACAAAAAAAAAAAAGAGGAAAACAAAACAAAACTACAAACTTGAAAAGGCTGGAGAGCAAAAAAAAAAAAAAGTGTGGGTCGGGATGCCAATCATATTTCGGAAATGGAGAGGTAAAGGAGGGGGTGGGGGGGATTCTCTGCTCATCTCGGAATCTGACAAGCTCTCCTCAGCCGTGCCGAGTTGGAAATATTTGACGGGCCCTGCCAAATAAATAAATGGCCGAGGAAAGCCGGTGACAATCTGGCAAAAAGCCCCGCTCAAAATTATTTAATGAATTACTACGCGGCTATTCTACTTCCGGAAGTTCTATCTTTTACTTTAGTTTTGTTTTCGATTTACTGTTGACATTTTTTTTTTATTTTGGTATCGTGGAAATATATTAGGAAGGGTCGTAGGGAAAACCTGACGGCTTAAAAAGAAATTCTTCTTTAAAAATTTTGGAAAAAAAACATAAAAAATCGAAAAGTGGTTAAAGTGGTCTGGTAAAGAAAGTAGATGAAAAAAAGGTGATTTGTAAAGAAAGTAGATGAAAAAAAAGGTGATTTGACTCAGAAGAAAAAAGAATGAAATGATAAAGGATAAAACGAAGGAAAGAAATTTTTACGTATTACAGAAAAAAGAAAATGAATAAAGTCGTATTTTCCTGGGCTTTCTTTTTTCTTACTGTCTGATTTCTGATTATGATTTGACTATGTTTGGGTAAGAAATCGAAAAAGGAATAGACTATGAAAAGTCATAGAGGATGGAAAAAGGCAGACCGTAGTGAATTCAAAACATTTGTAATTTTACATTGTATAAAAAAATGTTTAAAACCAGCAAACAAACCTACACCATTAAAGTAGTAAGTTATGATTCTCAACTTCAGTTCTTTTTAATCAATTAGTTGGTAATTTTTTTTGGTTATACATAGCTGATTTTGACAGCTCCTTCACTTTCAGTTGGGCGGTCTATATTCCATTTTTTTACAGCATCTTTAGTTAAATATTAACATAGCAGGAGATAAAGATGAAATAAGAAGAAGAGTCATAGAGGCCCGAAGAGACACTTTAGTACAAACAAAACAAAGTGAGACAGAAAAAAACAAAGATAGGCAAACAGATATATAGGTAAATGAATAGGTAGATCGATCGATCGATCGATCGATAGATAGATAGATAGATAGATAGATAGATCGATAGATAGATAGATAGATGGATAGTGAGACAAAAAAAACCAGAGATAGGTAGATCGGCATGTATTTATGTATAATTATATATACATATATATATATATATATATATGTATATATATATATACGTACATACATATATGCATACAAACATACATACATACATACATACATACATACATACATACATACATACATACATACATAGATGGATAGAAAGAAAGATAGATAGAGAGACGAGAGAGAGAAAGCAAACAGGAACAGATTTGAAGACAGAAAAAAGAGTTATTTGCAAGAAATAAAAAGCAAAATAACACAATAGGAAGGCTTTTGTCCTGTAGACTCCTTTCCTATAAAACCTTCCTCCACCCCCTCTCTTTTTTTTTACACACACGGGTACGCATTTTTCAAAAAAAAAACAAAAAAAAAAAAACAAAATTTAGGCATTACACTTCCTAGCTTGTAAAATTACCACAACCCATAATTTGTGCAGTCTCGTTTGCGGATCTGCACCGATGTTATCTCAGAGGGAGAAAAAAAGAAATGCAATTTGAAGATTATCTTTAAATGTAAATCCAACTGCAAAAAAATATAACTTTAATCAGACTGAATAAAGAGGGTTTGTTTGGTTTTTGTCACAGAACCTGCGTGTTGCTGAGATTAGCTTTTCACAGCCGTTGTGTGAATACACGAGTTACATGGAAGCAGAGAGAGAGAGAGAGAGAGAGAGAGAGAGAGAGAGAGAGAGAGAGAGAGAGAGAGAGAGAGAGAGAGAGAGAGAGAAACACAGAGAAGAAACATAAAGAGAGACAGAGGCAGAGAGAGACATACACACACACACAGAGGAGTAATACGGACGAAGAGATGGTGGTAAGGAGTGTAAGAGAGAATATTAGGTACGGACAGATGGTGTTAAGGAGTGTAAGAGAGAATATTAGGTACGGAGAGATGGTGTAAAGGAGTGTAAGAGAGAATATTAGGTAAGGACAGATGGTGTAAAGGAGTGTAAGAGAGAATATTAGGTACGGACAGATGGTGTTAAGGAGTGTAAGAGAGAATATTAGGTAAGGACAGATGGTGTAAAGGAGTGTAAGAGAGAATATTAGGTACGGACAGATGGTGTTAAGGAGTGTAAGAGAGAATATTAGGTAAGGACAGATGGTGTAAAGGAGTGTAAGAGAGAATATTAGGTACGGACAGATGGTGGTAAGGAGTGTAAGAGAGAATATTAGGTACGGACAGATGGTGTTAAGGAGTGTAAGAGAGAATATTAGGTACGGACAGATGGTGTTAAGGAGTGTAAGAGAGAATATTAGGTACGGAGAGATGGTGTAAAGGAGTGTAAGAGAGAATATTAGGTAAGGACAGATGGTGTAAATGAGTGTAAGAGAGAATATTAGGTACGGACAGATGGTGTTAAGGAGTGTAAGAGAGAATATTAGGTACGGAGAGATGGTGTAAAGGAGTGTAAGAGAGAATATTAGGTACGGAGAGATGGTGTAAAGGAGTGTAAGAGAGAATATTAGGTAAGGACAGATGGTGTTAAGGAGTGTAAGAGAGAATATTAGGTACGGAGAGATGGTGTAAAGGAGTGTAAGAGAGAATATTAGGTACGGAGAGATGGTGTAAAGGAGTGTAAGAGAGAATATTAGGTAAGGACAGATGGTGTAAATGAGTGTAAGAGAGAATATTAGGTACGGAGAGATGGTGTAAAGGAGTGTAAGAGAGAATATTAGGTACGGAGAGATGGTGTAAAGGAGTGTAAGAGAGAATATTAGGTACGGAGAGATGGTGTAAAGGAGTGTAAGAGAGAATATTAGGTAAGGACAGATGGTTTAAATGAGTGTAAGAGAGAATATTAGGTACGGAGAGATGGTGTAAAGGAGTGTAAGAGAGAATATTAGGTAAGGACAGATGGTGTAAAGGAGTGTAAGAGAGAATATTAGGTACGGACAGATGGTGTTAAGGAGTGTAAGAGAGAATATTAGGTACGGAGAGATGGTGTAAAGGAGTGTAAGAGAGAATATTAGGTACGGAGAGATGGTGTAAAGGAGTGTAAGAGAGAATATTAGGTACGGAGAGACTCATCAGAGATAGAAAGAGAGAGATTGAGACATGGAGTGACGGAGTGAGACATGGAGAGATAGAAATATTGGGGATCAGGACCTGAACCGTACAGACTAACGTACACTAATACTGTCAGACATGAATAGCGTCTACGCGGACGAGAGAGCTTAAAGAATGCTCCGTATAGGAGTTTCCAGTAAACTTTGGAGACGAAAAATACAGCAGCAAGAATAGTAAAGAGTTTTTAGGGAAAAAGATTTGTGGGAAGGCAGACCGGAAATGGTGACCTCATTAGCAGAAGTGATTGGGTGACGCCAGGTCGCTTCCATCGATCCAGACACGGCAGAAAGAGGAAGATCCCGGACTGTGAGAGGGAGAGGTAGATAGATAGAGAGAGAGAGAGAGATACAGAGGACAGAATCACTGGAAAATGAAGGGAAGTAGAAAGATAGAGGAAGAGGAGGAGGGGGTGGATGAAGGAATGAGATTAAGGACAGCCGACGGAGCGATAAAGTTTGGAAAGTAAGGAAATAGTAAACGAAAAAACCTAACTTGAATCTTTCGCTTGTTAGAGCAGTGGAAATAGTGTCTTAAAAATATTGCTTTACTATCATAAAAACATAAATCGTTTTTTTTTTTTTTTAGTGTTCATAAACTAAAGATCCCAAGATTTCTCATATTTACTAACTTAGTGAACTCATTGGTCATATAATTATATATGACATTTCAACAAATGGAAACAAGAATCCATAGCATTCTGCCTAATTGACATGCTGTAGAAGTGACAAAATAGAAAACGGTTTTAAACTCTAGACCCGAATTGCCAATGGTTATCAGTATAGAGCGCTTGCCCTACAATCACTGGTGGATCGAACCACTCAGCCTGCGTTAACTTGTCGTTAAATGCTCGTCACACTGTCTGAACAAGTGTTAGCTTTGATTAAAAACATTGAAAATATTTTAACCAGCGGCTTCTTAGCAACTTAAAATTTTAACAATTCTAGGAGAACTCCGAAAAGCTCCGAGCAGCTGGTATCTGAAGTCAAGTCGATAATCATAGGCATAAACCTGTTCAATGTAGATAGACATAAACGCTCATACTAAATGCCATTCACATAGCTACCCTCATTCTTTTGATTTTTTTTTCTTTTAATATTTTTAGGCTTCAACCAATCCACTAGAATGTTACTGAAGCCCGGTTCTAAATTATCCAAGAGGTCACGGTCAGCCATAGCGGTTCTAAACAAAGGACACGACCTCCTTTGAGCTCTTCATAGTATGTCTTCTGGCATGCGCTGTAACACACGAGTCCATTAAACTTCTACCTTTCTGTTATAGGAACCGAGTCTGAGGAAAATCGATCTGTATCATGTAATACAAAATTATGCAAGAAGCGCTCCTTTGATCTTGCTCAACCTAACGAGTCTAGGACTGCAATGACACGTATTATACTTAACGTAATATTAAATAAAAAAAAAAATCTTAATTAAAGGGTAGATTGAGGATAAAATAAAAGTCTCAAACCTTTACAAAAATCCAAACTGGAGTCATTTGAGGTAAAATGGAAAGGCGAGACGAATTGTTGGAGAAATTAGCAGATGGGGAACAAAACCAGTTGTTTAAAAGAACTGGTACATAATACACAATATAACCAGGCGAATCGCAAACATACTAGCCGTACAGACTAACATAGGGAGGCTGCTCGAGATGCGCTGCCTGATCAGGGCTGGCATGATGAATAGTAGTAGCAAGGAATATTGTAGAGTGTAAAGACAACATAAGACTTTATAAGCAGGAGTTCTGCGATGGAGCGATGGAGCTGATGGAAAAATACTTAAACGCATAAAGAAGGATGAAGAAAATCTGAAACCAAAACAAGAGAGAGAGAGAGAGAGAGAGAGAGAGAGAGAGAGAGAGAGAGAGAGAGAGAGAGAGAGAGAGACAGAGACAGAGACAGAGAGACAGAGAGAGAGAGGAGAGAGAGAGAGGATGAGTGTGAGAGAGAGAAAAAGAGAGAGAAAGAGAAAGAGAGGAAGAGAGAAAGAGAAAGAGAGAGAGATACAGACAAACAAACAGACAGACAGACAAAGAAACACAATGAGAAAAAAAAGATTTCATGGTTATATTCTTTTGAAGGTAAGGTAATATATTAGAAACAAAATTCCGGTGACAACGGAAAACCCACAGGCAGTGAATTCTCTATCTATCCGGCGCATTTAAGATAATGCAATCTCTCAAAACCAACAACAATAACAATAAGCGATATTTGTGGGAAGGAAGTTTGTATGTCAAGGAGCGCTTCCAAGAAAAGCAGTCCGGTTAGCGCTGAAGAAAAGACAAAGAAATTTTTTCGAGGTTGTCTCCTTTTGTCCTGCATCAGATCGTCAGGAATCTGGCAGGGGCGCGTCAGTTCTGCGGAACTGTGAGCCGCTCAAGGCGGGGAAGATCAATGTCATATTGCGCCACTCAGGAAACAAAAACCATCAGACCCCAAAACCCTTGATACACCCGAGGCTTAATGAAGTGCCGTCAACCAGGTCCTAGAATAGCCAAGTCACTGCGGAGTGATGGCCATGCATAATAGAACTGGTGTAAAAATAAAATCTTCTTGAGTGATTTTCAAATCTATAGTATGATACCTAGAAAGCAAGTCAAATTTTTGTCTGGATTGAGCCTTAAAGAATAAATAGTAAAGAAAAGATTGGGGGTAGATGTGAAACTTAAATCAGAATTTCGAACACACAACCTTTAAATATGTTACGGAAATTCTGTCACATTACACATCATATTAAGTTGCAGTGTTTTCTAGAAAACTCTATCTAAAATTCTTTGACGAAATATTACTTATACTAAGTCAAAATCGACCCTCTTTTTCTTCAGTGGCACTTACTTCTACAAGACTTCTTTGATTGCTTTGAAGGGAAACCCGCCTGAAAGTGATAAATGTTGTGTGGCATCGATGGAATTCTCAGCCTTGTGGGCATTATGAACAAATATTACATTTTGTTCGTCCACTTTAATCGTGCCAAATTATGGAAGATTTCCATCTGCAAGAGGGTCTTGCCATCTACGATAATATGCAGTTCTACAGAAAGCAGGACAAACTTTCAACCCTATCTATATAGAACTGTGGATTTATGAAATGTTTTGGTGAGAATACATTGTATTCATCCTTCTCTAAATATTTTGGTCTTTTAAGCTTTGGATAATTTGTTGCCTTATCTGGTTTGCTATATTTCTTTCTTACTCCATTTCTACTTCTGGTTATCTTTCTGCTAGTTGGAAGCTATAGAAGAAAAGAAAACGGAGCTCTTACGCCATTATTTTCTGTTCCTCCCTTTTCCATTCCGGGGAGTCGCTGTGTACACCCAGGACCGACCCGTCGTCGGCCTGAATGAGAGAGCAACAGGGACGAACACCGTGACAAATTACGTTAGGCCTGGTCCTTCCGTCTGCCCACAATTCTGGTCTTGTCCAAGGGTAGCCGCCCCTTGGTCTCTTGGATACACAGTCATACAGACACACACATGTACACACATACACACACCGATACATTTCCATATTCTTGCAATTCTTTGTTCTTCTGACTGTTATCTCTCTTTCTCTCTATCTCTCTCTCTCTCTCTCTCTATCTATCTTTCTCTTGTAGCAGCCCCTTGGTCTCTTGGATACACAGTCATACAGACACACACATGCACACATTGATACATTTCCGTATTCTTGCAGTTCTTTGTTCGTCTGATTGTTATCTCTCTATCTCTATCTATATATATATATATCTCTCTCTATCTATCTATCTATCTCTTTCTCTTGTAGCCGTCCCTTGGTCTCTTGGATACACAGTCATACAGAAACACACATACACGCATTGATACATTTCCGTATTCGGGCAATTCTTTGTTCGTCTGACTGTTATCTCTCTCTCTCTCTCTCTCTCTCTCTCTCTCTCTCTCTCTATCTATCTCTTTCTCTTCTATCATACATTTATTGAACTTTCTTTCAAACCATGAACAATACGATCTAATCTATCTCTCAAGCCATCATGCTATTCCATATTCAAATTCTACGATTTCCTCTTACTTACTCCATCAAATAATTTTCCCTTTTGCTTCCATTATCTCTCTCTCTCTCTCTCTCTCTCTCTCTCTCTCTCTTAAATGATTTTTGTGTCATCTGGTCTACCTATCTTATCTGAATCGAACATTTTTTTTGCGCTCTGTTCGATCTAGGTCTCTTAAATATCTCTCTGTAACTCCCTTTATTTCTCTCTTTCTTTTTTTCATTTCGCTCTCCTCCATCCTCTGTAGCCAGAGTGTCAATTTCTAGAGAGGCAGGCAAGAGAGCGTTACTCTCGGAGATAAATCTAATATCTCTCCTTGCTGACTACGCGCAGATTTGGGCTTTTCTTATATGAGTCTGTCTTTCTATAAAGTGGAGGAAAATATTGTTTGACTGGAGAGAGCTTTCTTAGAGCTATGAATATTTATAAGATAAGACTGGGTGGAGAAAGTTTCCTCTTATGAAGCAAAACGAAATGTTAGAAAGAGCGGAAAGGGGAAGAGAAGGGGAAGTATATTATAGATAGATACTTTGAAAGACAAGGGATATATAGAGTGAGAGTTAAGAAGAGAAGAGAGAGAGACAGAGTCAGAAAGAGGCATATGTATAATTAAAAATACAATATATAATATATATACACACACATATATATATATATATATATATATATATATATATATAGAGAGAGAGAGAGAGAGAGAGAGAGAGAGAGCGAGAGAGAGAGAGAGAGAGAGAGAGAGAGAGAGAGAGAGAGAGAGAGAGAGAGAGAGAGAGAGAGAGAGAGAGAGAGAGAGAGAGAGAGAAGATAAAAAGGAAAGAGGTTGAAAGAAAAAGACAATGCCATATAATGAGAAATAATAACTCTAGACGGGAGGCCAGGTAAAAGCCTCATACCCATAATACCTGACATAATGCGAGTCGGGGACAGAGATAAAGACACGGCGGCTTCCTGTCAGTGCTTCAGTCCTCACGACGTGTGGTAAACTGACCAAACCAAGGTAGCTTAAAACCAACGATTTAACACCAGAAGGAGGAACTGACCTCTCTTCATTACCTGGAAAACAAACATCTCTGCAAGATTATCAAGAGGTTTCTTAAAATGTAGTTATTTTACAGTTAAAGCGAAGGAATTTTGATTAAAAGGGAGGGAATGGGCAGCATCAGCCATAACGATAACATCAGCGAAAATGACAATAGCAAAAACAACAGGAATAACACACCAACATCAAACAAAAAATGCTTGTTTGAGTTATTAGATAGGGGTATTTCACAAAACCATCCGACCATAAGCGGTGCGTGATCACGGATATTGGGTCTCAGTGATCAAGATTCAGATTCCTGTTAAATGGGATAAAGATCTCGAAACAACTGGTA
>JAWDGP010006855.1:295000-307500 GCA_033675545.1 Elysia crispata
AGCCCCGAGCGGCGCTCTGCGGAAGCGGATATGACGCGGGCTTGCCCTCCGGTCGACGGAAGCGGAACAAAATGGTCGCCCTGCCGTTCCTTCAGAGCGCGGATAGATTAGCGGTGTGCAGTTTTTGTTCTGGCCGTGAGAAAAGCCCGCGGGATAATTGGAGGACAATTTGTTTTAATCTCGATATTTTTCTTGCCGTTATTCCGTCGGATTATTGACGTTAGATTTACACCCAAGACGTACTCTTGTTTTTCTTCCTGTTTTTTAAAACATGAATTCTTTTGGCACTAAAATCCTTTTCAAAAGTCGCATAAGTATCTTCCGAAGTTTTTGCTACTATTTTCGAACAAATAGCGTGATGAGTTTTCACAAAACTTTGTTGCAAAAGAGATTGATCGTAATGTTTTTGATATTGAGATAGCAATAAAATATTTGATCTTTTATGAAGGAATTGAGTTTAACTAGAAAAGTTTTATGAATGATAGAAAGCAAGTCTTTTATGTCTTTGAAAATGATGTTTACTGCAAAAAAGTTGAAACAAAAAACCTGAGTTTGAAAAATAAACTCATTATAGAAAAAAAGGTAGGACAACAGAAAATTAAACTCCATGAATGAAAGAAAATGGATTAAGAGAAAGTATGAAGAGAGAGAGAAACAAGAAAACGAGAGAGAGAGAGAGAGAGAGAGAGAGAGAGAGAGAGAGAGAGAGAGAGAGACAGAGAGACAGAGAGAGATAGAGAGGGAAAGAGACAGACAGACAGACAGATAGACAGACAGACAGAGAGTATGAGAAAGAAATAGACAGAGCGAGATAAAGATAGAGAGATGGATCATTGTATCTAATCATCTTCATATCATTCTCAAACTATCCATTTATCGTTCTCATCATAAGGCTAACAACCCCTTCCATTTATCTCTTTATTTTTGTTATTTTCCCTCCATTTTTCAATCCATCTGGCTTACCTATTCTTTTCCCTTCATTTTAAGCAGCCAATAAGTCTCTTCTTCTTCCCATGGGAAGAAGCTAATACTTTTAAAAAGAACTACAAAAAATGAGATGGAAGAGCCTCATATGAAACCATCTCTAATTTCAAGGCACTATATAGGAGGAGCAAGGCCAGTTTTTCGAGGTGAAGCGGATAAAAATAGAAACAGAAATCAACGGGACAAAGTATAACAACTTGTGGGATAGAGATAGACAGATAGAAAGGACGGAAAGGCGTGAAGGACACAAATAGGATAAAGAAGAGGATAGTAAATTCTTTTTTTCCTTTTTTGTGGGGTGGGGTGGGGGGGGGGGGGTGGTTGAGGTGAATGGTGGAGAAAGGAGGCAATGGAGTTGCGAAATTTCTCCTTGACAAAATAAATAGGTAAAGAGAGAAAGAAAGACAGAGATAGTTAGATAGAGAGAGAGAAAGAGTGAGAAAGAGAGAGAGAGAGAGAGAGAGAGAGAGAGAGAGAGAGAGAGAGAGAGAGAGAGAGAGAGAGAGGGAAGGATAGAGAAGAAGTGAAAAAACTATGTATATTCATAATCTTTTTTCAGCAGATCAATGCAAATAGTTCTGTTTGTTTTCTTCTCATACCCTCCTCAGCTTTGCAAGAGTACGACTACGCTTCTCTCTCTCTCTCTCTTCCCTCTATCGCTCCGACTATTTCTGTTTATGACAAGCGCTTGATAGCATTATGCGCATACTGGAAGCAACCAAATCATTGATGATGCCAGAGCCTCAGTCTCGATACCACACCAAGATGAAGCGCCGGGAAGCAAATCACCACAGATCCTGCCCCGGGCCGTGTGGTTTATGTTAAGGCATAAGCCATAAATGTTCTAAAACCATCACGACGTCTCTTTTTTTACACAGCTGCACGACCCGAGATCATCACCTTATTGTAAATAAAATGTTTACAATTTGGAAACTTCCAGCTTCGTTTTCTCCCCTTTAAATTGCCCCTTGACTTGATTCCTTCGCTTTAGAACATCTTTCGTGCATTTCTATCCGTTTCAATGTTTTTTTCTTCCCTTTTTGTCCTTCAGTCTTCCCCTATCTAGGACTCTCCCCTTCCTGTTGTCAATCAACTCATATTGTCTGTTGTCGGCCATAAGTTCATGGCAAAACTCGAGATGCGGGAGAAAAATCCTCACAGAATTAAGGTCAGGCAGAAGTCTGGCTGTGTTTCACCATAGTTTTAGGAAAAGACGTAAAGGCTGAAAATCCAACATCTAAGTGTCAACTCTTTTTTGTTACATTTGACAGCCATAGTTCGTTTAAATTGCTCCAAATACCACAGCAAAAATAAACTGTTTAGACGGTCGAGACTGCACTTCGTGTGAGCTGAGATACAGGAAAACGCCAGCATCGCTCTCGAATTGTTTTTTTTTTTTAATCCTTCCATTCAATCACATTGAATTAGAGGGTAATGCGACATATTTGATACAATAGAATAATTTTAACCAAATGCGAGTGTCCGTCGAAATGAAGCTGACATTATATATACTCCATGACACAACCCATTTAACACTTCTCCATAATGTCCCTTTTACGCTTACTACCATCTAAGTGAACTTTATTTTCCTTCTTAAATTATGTTTTCCTAATTAAAAAAAATGGCTCGAGCTTCAATCGTTGTTTTGCTGTCAATCAACATCCTAATGCTGTGCTGTGTCAATAAAATCACCGTCAGGGATGTCCAGAGAATGTCTCAATCTTGTTATTGTTATTGATCCGGCCCGGATCGATGCCTTGGAGTGCGGATCGTTCTCTTAGAGACCTGGGTCATGTGAAGGACGGATCAGGCTTTCCCCAACCCGGCATCGGTCCCTACTTGGGTCAAACTCTTTATCACGTAATGAATGTGTCCAGTACGAGTTGTCTGACCTTGATTCCGGAAAATAATAATAATACTGCACTGTGGATAAGTGTTGCTCGTATGAATTAAGAACTTTTTCTTTCTCTTATTGACAATGAAAGGGTGAAATATTTATTGATGCCCTACTTTCTAAAGATATTTTTATGGGTTACCAATACATCCCTGGAATACAAGTTTTCTGGTCTATAGGAAATATCGAGATAACTTGATCATTTCAGTTAACAAAAATTACATCATTTTGATCAATATAACAATATAAATATGATGGAAAATGTTGACAACAAGAATTAGCCAGTTCAGTAATAAGACTGTAACGGACGATCAATAAAATGTCTCTCTCTCTCTCTCTCTCTCTCTCTCTCTCTCTCTCTCTCTCTCTCCCTTCCCTCTCTTTCACGATTTCACTCTCCCTCCATTTCCTTTTTTCTGCCTTCTTTTCTATTCCTCCAGTCTTCATTAACTCTATCTGTCTAATTCTTCTCTCTCTCTCTCTCTCTCTCTCTCTCTCTCTCTCTCTCTCTCTCTCTCTCTCTCTCTCTTTCTCTCTCTTTCTCCCTCTCCTCCGCTCTATATCGATTTAATATTTCTCTATTTTCTGGCCTTGCTTTGCATCATTTCTCCCTGATCTTGTACCATGATCTCCTCCCCCGTTTCTATGCTTTATTGTGTAATTCATGGACAGGGAGCCACTTTTATAGCTTTTTGCGGTGGTTTTTCTCTCTAGAACGAGCTAGTCGCGCACCATAAAACGGCCTTTATCCAGGACCTTGTGAGTTTCCAACCGCCAGAAGAGTTCAGCAAAATCGATGCAACACTAGTGAACTGGAAAAAAATCACCACGGAAGTCGTTTATTAAAATTAGTTTTTTCCGCGATCGCAGGGCAAATATTATAGAGTTTTTAACACACTTTTTACTACCTCTCTCTCTCTCTCTCTCTCTCTCTCTCTCTCTCTCTCTCTCTCTCTCTCTCTCTCTCTCTCTCTCTCTCTCTCTCTCTCTCTCTCTCTCTCTCTCTCTCTCTCTCTCTCTCTCTCTCTCTCTCTCTCTCTCTCTCTCTCTCTCTCTCTCTCTCTCTCTCTCTCTCTCTCTCTCTCTCTCCTCTTCTCTCCCATACCGCGTAAGTTTCAGTTTCTTTTCTCTAAGGAATTACTGTCTTTTCTTTGTTCTTCTTCTAGTATCTCTCTCTCTCTCTCTCTCTCTCTCTCTCTCTCTCTCTCTCTGTGTCTGTCTGTATATATATATATATATATATCATTGGTTATAGCACTCATAGTTTTGCTCTATGATTTTCCCCCTTCTCTTTTTACCCCTTTTACCCATCTCTGGTTTTATTTTTTTTTCAGTCTTTCACCGAATTTCTTCTTTACCTCTATCCTTTTTTTCGGCACGTACTTTCTCTTCCATTCCGTTTCTTTTATATTCCACACGTTTTTGTACTATTCACAATTTTATTTAGACTTCCTTTTTTATTTTTTTAGAAGCTATTTCAAAATGAATTAAAGCTATTGATCCTAAATTTTGATGACTGAGCCTGATATCGATAAAGATAGAAGACGGCCTGATTCTTTATTATTTCACGATGAGTGACATTTATCAATTTTTCTAATATTTTTTGACTCTGAAATCTTCCTATGATTGGAAACTCGAGTGTACACGTTTTTCTCCTACCTTGAATATCACTTGAGGCCTTTTACCCATTCTCTCCCCACTTCCCTTCCCCCATTTTCTTTCCCCCTCTCTCTATTTTCCATCAAAGATAACTATCCATTTCCTCTTCTTTTTCCTTCTTTCGTTTTTAAAACAGTTGTAACACACCACACTGATACTTGTTTACCAATCACTTTGCTTAGTTGTTTTCGTCTCATCATATCTTTTAATATATTACAAGATGGAGAATTTTTTTTTCTTCTTTTTTTTTTTTTTAATTGTGCTCTCGTATAGGGCGATTTACTACTTCTTGACCAAGGCAATAGCAAAGGGAGGCCACTCAGGCTACTACTCCCCCAAACTCGACCAACTGATTACTGAAGATTGATCTACCTTGTCTGCTGTCTTATCTGCCATCTCTGTCTAGGTCCTGATTGCAACCCTCTCCCATCTAGCACGCTCTCCACGACATAGGCGACTATAAAACTTCGCATCTAGCTGTGGTCAATAAGGGTCACTCTGTTGGTCAGTTTTGGTCAGTAAATCTCCGGGCGAGGCAAGATTGCCAGTGCACTTTCTGATCCTAGCAGATTCTCTTATTTAAGTCTAAAATCTTTCGTTCTAGCTGCTTTTCCTTAAGAAGCTTTTAGATAAGATGGTTAAAAATAAGATGCGAAGAATTCCTTTGGGAACACTATAAATTTTTTATTATGCGTGAAACGCAATTTCAGTGATTCAGCGCCGCTTAAGGAAAAAACGAATCAAACCCAAAATATGTCCATGTAGCAGCATTATCGAGATTTACTTTGCTAATTTAAAAAAAAAAATAATTATGTAACAAACTATTGGGACATGGTATTACTCTGAGATTTCAAAAGTGTTTTATTATAATTTATTTTATTTCAATATTTTTTTTTTAGCCATTTTGGATTCTCGTTCCATCTTTCTTCCACCTTCCCCCTCTCCTTCTCTCTCTCTCTCTCTCTC
Source organism: Elysia crispata (assembly GCA_033675545.1). Lineage (NCBI taxonomy): Eukaryota > Metazoa > Mollusca > Gastropoda > Plakobranchidae > Elysia > Elysia crispata. The sequence continues at coordinate 300,504 of JAWDGP010006855.1, forward strand.
TCTCTCTCTCTCTCTCTCTCTCTCTCTCTCTCTCTCTCTCTCCTTCCTTCCTCCTCCACACACACCCACACTTTGTTGCCCGTCTTTCTTCCAATCTGGTTATCTGAAGTTCTATCCTTTACTCTTTTTTTTTTTTTTTTTGCATTTTAGACCCTTTTCCTTATTCAAGATTGAAAATCACTTCTCCTTTCTAACAATATCATCTGCAGATGTAAAAAAAAAAAGAGGCAAAACTTTAAAACAGCAAAAAAAAAAAAACAAAACAGCAGGACTGCTTAAATAGTTATGAAAAAGTAAATTCTTCATGCCTGGTTCAAGATAGAGGGAAAAGTCATTGCATAAATAGCTTTAAGCTCCGTTCGCTTCGATACCAACACTAACAACCATTATAAAGAATATAAAAAGTTCTTTCTTTTTTCAATGCATGCGAGTTCAACTCCTTCACGGGATTGGCTCTTTACCATTAAGGTCAAGGCAGTTCAACCAAAAGTTTTATCCACTGTGAGGTAAATGTGTGTCTATGCTTGTGAATGATTAATGCGAGGTCACCCATGTAGAGTCCGAAAACAAATTCTTAACTTATAAAAAAAAATTGTCCTCGTTCTGTAAAAAAAAAAAAAAAAGAATTGATATTTAAAGATCAGAACATTCCATAAATACGGTGACTTGAATTAAAAAAAAAAATTTTTTTTTAACAGTATCATTCACACCACAGAAGTTTTCACTGCGCAGGTTAGAACTGATAAGAGAAGACTCAATGCTTATCCAACAACTACAACCGTAGATTAAAACATGTATAAACTCGTAGAAACTTCGATTTGGATTTGATATTTGACATATCTCGAAAGAAAAGGATCAACTGCCTACTCCAGCGTAAAACGGATAAAACAGAGCATACCCAGGTTATTTATGTATTTATTTTTTGTATTTGTCGAAGAAATGATTATTCCCTCATCTTTGTCAGTGTGATGGAGAGATCAGCGAGAAAAAACGAGGCATCTCATGCATTTAAATCGTGTCTATACTTGATCTTCTCTCTGTAATAATGTTACAAAGCTCAAGACATTATTTACACGCTTGGGAAACAGGGAAAATGACAAAGTAAAATAGACGTCATTTAGGGGCGGCCATGATGGATGGGCTGCTAAATCTGACCCACAGAGCATCATCAATGTTTGCTTGAGAGTATTCCATTTAAGTCCTCTAAGTCCATCTTGGTGTCCCAAACCGGAAAACTCCTCAAACAGAAAGCCAATAAGTATTTAAAAATACATTTTAAACTAGGGGCGGGTTCAATAAGCCGAGTCCCTAGGGCTCTTCGCCTCGCATTGTTTTCTCCGGGACTGGTACTCCATCTCTCTCCATCATTCTCTCTCTGGGCTGGCTTGGCGGGTTCTATTAGGATCTTGCCAGGGTGGCCTCATCCCCTCCCTCAGCCCATCCCCCTCCCTCTCAATCTTTTAACGGTCTAAATCGTTCAATTCATGTTGGCTTACACTTCATCTTCAGGCTGGCAAGTCACAGGGCATACAAAGTACTTTCACCTTTAAAACCCGAGCATTTCTTAACCATCTCTACTACTGCTGCTGCTACTACTACTACTACTACTACTACTACTACTACTACTACTACTACTACTACTACTACTACTACTACTACTACTACTACTACTACTACTACTACTACTACTACTACTACTACTACTACTACTACTACTACTACTACTACTACTACTACTACTACTACTACTACTACTACTACTACTACTACTACTACTACTACTACTACTACTACTACCAATACAACCGACAACAATATTACTAACTGCTCCAGCAATTACTTACATGACGCCACTGGTTTACCAAGAAGTTCCCTTCACCACAACCACAACCACCTCGCCATCACCACAACTATCACACAAACCCCGATCGAGTGGCAGGTCCTCTGGGGACAGTCAGCAAGCAATTTAGTTTCCATTCCATTAAGTTGTTTTTTTTTTTGCCTTAAGTCTTTCAGACTTTTTCTTTTGTTCTCCCGATCTTTAGATTCCAATCAGGTTCACTGTTTGGTCTATGGTGCTTAAGTTTTAACTGAAGCGTAAGTCCAATTTTACTTAAAAAGATGAATCTCAGTTACTAGAACTATCCATCTTAAATCACAACAGCCTTAATGGTTGATATGAGGCAATTATTTGTTGTTGTTGTTGTTGTTGTTGTTGTTGTTGTTGATGTTTTTCTTCTTCTTCTTCTTCTTCTTCTTCTTCTTCTTCTTCTTCTTCTTCTTCTTCTTCTTCTTCTTCTTCTTCTTCTTCTTCTTCTTCTTCTTCTTCTTCTTCTTCTTCTTCTTCTTCTTCTTCTTCTTCTTCTTCTTCTTCTTCTTCTTCTTCTTCTTCTTCTTCTTCTTCTTCTTCTTCTTCTTCTTCTTTTTCTTTTTCTTCTTCTTTTTCTTCTTCTTCTACTTCTTCTTCTGCGCCTCCTCCTCCTCCTTCTATACCTTCTTATATTTATAATTTTAAAAAAAAATTGGATAGGGGAGGGAAAGGGACAGTGTACTTAAGTATTAACACTGTGGCGCTCAACATTCTGGAAGCATCAGACTTATAAAGGCAAAGATTGAAGCTCTTTATTTTTCCATCACTTTAATCCCTGCCGATCTCCCTATTGTTTTAGTCCACCAGCCCATTGCTCTTGTACTCATATTCTTATATATTTTCCAATCCTTGTACAAATTTACAAATAACAAGTCTGCGAGGCTCCCCAATTGTTTTTTTTTTTATTTTTCTTAATTAAACTTTTACGAACATTTTTTTTCAGAGATGTAATATCGTATTTATTTCAATCTTATCACTAAAGGTCGGTTCACAGTTTGTGAGTCTGCTTGGCTGTATCTGTAGAGAATAAAGTCTTTATACGTTACAGTAGAGCTAAATAATGCTGTAAAAATTCCCATTTTTTATCTACTGAACCGTTTCCTCCGGTTACGTTTCACGGTTTCCTTTACTGAAACGAAAAGTAGCGGCGAGAAATGCTATCTCAATCTCAGCCCTGAAAATAAAACCAATTCTGTTTTTATAAACTGTTCTGTAAGAAATCGTGACAATATTCTTATTAAACGAAATACATAAAAAAAAAAATACTCTTTTTACAAGTGTTCAAGCCTCTTAAATCAAGGGGGGCTATCTGTAAAATACTTTGGACCAAACCGTTAATACACAGTTATTTCCCTTATGTTATTATACCAATATGATCGAAAGAATATTTACATGGATCTAGAAAGTGCCCAACAAGAAGATGCATTTATTTGTTGTATATAAAAGCAGCGATTAAAAATTAAACAGACTCTCTTAATAAGAATTAACGATTAAATGTTTATGTAAACATATAGATCAAAAATATTATTTCGTGTCTTTGTACTTTGTTTTCTTTAAGATGGCTAAATACATACATGAAGATGGATGGTGAGAAAGACAAAGATATATATATATATATATATATATATATATATATATATATATATATATATATACAGATAAGTGGACAGATAGTTTGATTCAGACATAAAAAGATAAAGAAAAAGACAAATAGATAGATTCATAAATAGAGAGAAAAAACAGATGGATAAAGAAACTGAAGGGGAAAAAAATGAAAATTAGGGGGAAATCAGCAAGGAGGTACTGGGAAATAAAAAGAAGAAACTATACGATTTTAATTTCGAACATACACAAAGACAGAGAAAGAGAGAGAGAGAGAGAGAGAGAGAGAGAGAGAGAGAGAGAGAGAGAGAGAGAGAGAGAGAGAGAGAGAGAGAGAGAGAGAGAGAGAGAGAGAGAGAGAGAGAGAGATAGAGAGAGAGAGAGAGAGAGAGAGAGAGAGAGAGAGAGAGAGAGAGAGAGAGAGAGAGAGAGAGAGAGAGAGAGAGAGAGAGTGAAGGGGGGAAAGATAAAAGATTAATGAAAAGTTTTTCGAAACTTTCACACAAGAAATGAGTGGATCAATTGAAACGGTTCGGATGTATGTATCATCAAAACAGAATCGGGTGTAATTTTCAAAAGCGTAAGATAATCGATACCAGCCAGGTGTGAAGATACAGCGTAGCATCAATCATGGAAATGGGTCTCATCTAACAAAATAAACAGACACATTCACAAACTGAAACACACAGAATCATTCTTCACAGTGATAAACAGATCACGGCGAGCCACCGAAAAATATGAGTCACATTGGACGTTGACGAGAGTCATATTTGACGAGAGAGTCGCGTTTGACAAGAGTCATTTATGACGAGAGTCAAGATTGACTGAGGTCACATTTAAAAGTCTTTTTGTTTGTTTGGTCTGTATTTGGGACAATCGGAGAAATTCTAAAACTTACCTGCTCCGCCAAGGCACTTCCTCAGGATGTTTCCTGCCTTGTGTTGTGATTAAGTAATGTGATTACAAACCTTAAACTACAAACTGCAAACTACTATTGCACTTAATATGGTGCGTGTCACCAACAATGATGATGACAGTGATTATGAAAATATAAAAGACAAAAACCGGAATGATTTTTATTGTCATATATGCAATAAAAAAAAATACATCAACAGGAACAACATAATGAAAACAATAACAAACACATCAACAAAGATATTGATAAAAATAGTGATGATAATAATAATAATAATAATAATAATAATAATAATAATAATAATAATAATAATAATAATAATAATAATAATAATAATAATAATAATAATAATAATAATCATAATGATTTTTACTATGACGACAATGATGATGAAGAAGAGAAAAAATAAGAAAAAGAAGAAGAAGAAGAAGAAGAAGAAGAAGAAGAAGAAGAAGAAGAAGAAGAAGAAGAAGAAGAAGAAGAAGAAGAAGAAGAAGAAGAAGAAGAAGAAGAAGAAGAAGAAGAAGAAGAAGAAGAAGAAGAAGAAGAAGAAGAAGAAGAAGAAGAAGAAGAAGAAGAAGAAGAAGAAGAAGAAGAAGAAGAAGAAGAAGAAGAAGAAGAAGAAGAAGAAGAAAGGACAAGGAGGAGGAGGAGAAGGAGGAAGAGGAGGAGGAGGAGGAGGAGGAGGAGGAGGAGAAGAAGAAGAAGAAGAAAAAGAGGAGGAGGAGGATGAAAGAGAAAAAGATGAAAAAGAGCATGGTTAGGTCCAATAGGAAAAAAAATGTAAACAAGAAAAGAAGAAGAAGAAAAAAATGGAAAAAAAATATATATTTCATTTACGAGCGTAATGAATGAAAATAGGAATAATTAAATTAAATCAGGTAATAATACGGCTAATGATGGTTAAAGATTTAAAAAAAAAATGAAAATAATAAAAAAAATGGAAACATTTTAAGTATGAAAATATGGAGACAAGTCACAAAGGGATATAACCATAAAAAATGAATTGGTTGTTCTTATTAGTAGAGTTCTTCCTCCTGCGTTTTGCAACAGACTAGGACATAAAGGATAAAAATCAAATAAAACGAAGAATAAGAAGTTTTTTTAAATTAAAGAGGTTAAAAAAAGAATGAAAGAATATCATAAAATCATTTCTTTTTTTTTTTTAACCTATGTTAATAAATTTTAGAGGTTACAATTATAGCTTTACAAACAGAAACAGGGACGAAGACAAACTATGAATATAACAAAAATGTTGTGAGACTTTCGGTGACAAGAGGCAATTTAGCAAAACAGGTGAAAAGTTTGAAGAAAATTGTAAAGATAAAGTCGCTGGTGGCAGAATAAAGTACAAACTACAGACAGAAATGAAACATGTTAAACAAACTTCACCAGTGCAGGGATATGACATGAAGAACAAAATACAAACAGACATGAAAAGTGTTAAACAGACTTAACCATTGTAGAGATATGACATGAAGAACAAAATACAGACAGACATGAAACTTGTTAAACAGACTTAACCATTGTAGGGATATGACATGAAGAACAAAATACAAACAGACATGAAAAGTGTTAAACAGACTTAACCATTGCAGGGATATGACATGAAGAACAAAATACAAACAGACATGAAAAGTGTTAAACAGACTTAACCATTGTAGAGATATGACATGAAGAACAAAATACAGACAGACATGAAACTTGTTAAACAGACTTAACCATTGTAGGGATATGACATGAAGAACAAAATACAAACAGACATGAAAAGTGTTAAACAGACTTAACCATTGTAGGGATATGACATGAAGAACAAAATACAGACAGACATGAAACTTGTTAAACAGACTTAACCATTGTAGGGATATGACATGAAGAACAAAATACAGACAGACATGAAACTTGTTAAACAGACTTAACCATTGTAGGGATATGACATGAAGAACAAAATACAGACAGACATGAAACTTGTTAAACAGACCTAACCAATACAAGGAGCTAACATGAAACATGTTAAACAGATTTAAACAACAATGGCGGATAACATAAAAGAACAAACAATACACACAGACACAAAACATGTCAAACAGAATTAACTAATACAGGGAGCTAACATGAAGAACAAACAATACACATAAACATGAAACATGTTAAACAGACTTAACCAATACAGGCAGATAACATAAGAACAAACAATATACACAGACATGAAACATGTTAAACAGACTTAACCAATACTTACCTAGAGCAATGAAAGCAGCCGTGAGAATAAATAAGAAAGAAGAAAAGAAAAACATTAGTAATACAGAATAATCATTTCATTGTTTAATTCTTAAAATAAGTATAAATATCTCGGAAAGGTTCAAGTCCTTAAGCATCATAATGATGGATAAGAGCAGATTTGAACAGACCACATAGCCATCTTTTAAAACTTAGATCATTTATTAATAAAATTCAAAACAAGTTATACAATTTTCAAAAATTACGAATAGTAAATAAATGTTTTCATTACTTTGCACGAATTACAATAAATCGAAAATAGCAAAAATTTTCCCTTCATTCAACATAAAGAAGCTCTAGTTAAAAAAATAAACAAATTGAATAAAAAT
>JAWDGP010006855.1:312500-362500 GCA_033675545.1 Elysia crispata
TCTGTCTTTCCATCTCTCTCTGTCTCTTTGTCTCTCTCTGCCTCTCTCTCTGCCTCTCTCTCTCTCTCTCTCTCTCTCCCTCTCTCTCTCTCTCTCTCTCTCTCTGCCTCTCTCTCTCTCTCTCTCTCTCTCTCTCTCTCTCTCTCTCTCTGCCTCTCTCTCTCTCTCTGCCTCTCTCTCTCTCTCTCTCTCTCTCTCTCTCTCTCTCTCTCTCTCTCTCTCTCTCTCTCTCTCTCTCTCTCTCTCTCTCTCTCTCTCTCTCTCTCTCTCTCTCTCTCTCTCTCTCTCTCTCTCTCTCTCTCTCTCTCTCTCTCTCTCTCTCTCTCTCTCTCTCTCCAGGCCATGGAAGGCACTGCGGGAAGGCACGGTCCAGGCATCAAATATTTAGATGCAAATTGTTGTTAGAGATCTGATTGGTAAGCTTATTGACGATGCTGAAAATAGAGGACAAGAGAGAAGGCAGGGAGAGAGTGAGAGAAGGAGAAATAGAACGAGAAAGAGAGTGAATGAGAGAGAGTAAATGAGAGAGGGAGAGAGAGTGAATAAGAGAGAAAAAGAGAGAGAGAGAGAGAGAGAGAGAGAGAGAGAGAGAGAGAGAGAGAGGGTGGGAGGGAGGGAGAGAGGGAGGGAGAGAGAGAGAGAGAGAGAGAGAGAGAGAGAGAGAGAGGGAGGGAGGGAGAGAGGGATGGAGGTAGCAAAAGAAAAGATCTTTATAAGCGGCAGAGCAAGAGTGAACAAAAACAATAGAATAAAGTTATTGAAAAAAAAGAAAAACAACCTAAACCAAGAAATAGAGAGAGAGAAAACAAAAGAAATAAAGAAATAAAAGATCGATAGATAGAGATGTAGAAACCTGAAAATAACTAGAGAGAGAGAAAGAAATAAAGGTAGAGAAAGGGAGAGAAGAAAAGACAAGAGAGGGAGAGAAAGAGAGAGAGACAGAGAGACAGAGAGACAGATAGAGAGAGAGAGAGAGAGAGGGGTGGGGCAGTAAGAGACAGAGAGTCAAACAAAAAGATAGGCAAGACAATGCCGACAGACAAATTCAATTTTACACATGTAAAAGAAAAAAATTATAGTTGTACAGTACATTTGGGAATAGTTACTTCTTCGTTAGTTATCAAACTAAAAAAAATAGAAAATGTTTCAGAATCAGTTGCTGGCCCTAGTTAGCTGCGAAAGGCGAATCAACAAGAGTAATTGGCTTTCTTTGGAGCCATTTGAAAAAAAAAAAACAAGAAAAACTTTGAAATCAACCTTGAAACTGCTCGGGCTCTCGATTAGCCCAGCTTGTCAGGCGATGAAGTCTGTGCTCATGACTTTAAACCGTTCAAAAACTCAGACACAAGGCTCACATGTAGGCATAATTAATCCAGAAGGAAAAAAAAAAACAAAAAACAAAAAACATGCTACAAAATTGGACAATCTACAGTTTTACTGGTAGCAGTGTTGTTGCTTTATCTGTTCGATAGCGATCAGGCTTCTAAGGTATAATTGGACGCGTCGGTTTTCATTTGTTCTATATCCACATGACGTAGTTTTGAGAAAATGGCTTTTAAACTTTCGTTCAACTTATACTCATTATGTTGGATATAGAAAAAATGTAAGAGAAATTGACCGATTTTGCTTGACTGTTGGTTCTAAAATTAACAGGGCATTATTATAGATAATGTTTTTAGGGGATGGGAATTGAGGCCAGCTCTAATTTTAGTGAAACTGGACAGAGAACAAAGGTAAACTGAGTCGAATTCTCTTCATAAAAAAATATTATTGGGAAAACGCTATGGCTAGAAACACGACTAAAGTATAGAGTGTTTAAAGTTTTGGTTGTCTACATCCTAAACCAAAGTGGCTATGAACTCCGCAAAAAAATACCTAAAACTGTTAAGTTTTGCATGGACACATGGATAAACACAAACATGAACATCGATAAATGTAGAGAGAAGACAAAAATAGTTCAATGCAGAAAAACGAAGATGTGAGCAAATACAGAAGAGGGGGGCAAGAATATTTTCACAGATTTAAAATTTAAAATCAAAATCTACATTATAAAAGGAAACTTGGATTTTTTTCTTCGCTATCTGCTCTAAAACTACTCCAAATACAGTAATTAAGTTTACTGAATTTTGAGCTGCCAATACCAGTCTCAAAGAAAAAAAACTTAAGAAAAATATCATGACAATGGACAATATCATGATTTTTAAAAACCCGTTGTATTTTGTCGTAATAGACCTGTTTTTATTTGAGCCATTGTTTTGGAAGAACCAATCATAGGGCTCCTCGCTAACCTCGTGACTAGAGGAACAGGTAGAATCCATCACTGTGTCATTAACGACAGACAACGACGCATCTGAGGCTAGCGTTTCAGAGAGGGGGGGGGAGAGGGAGAGAAAGAGAGAGAGATTGAGAGAGAGGGAGAGAGGTTGAGAGAGATAGAGAGAGATGAGGGGAGAGAAAGAGAGAGTGACAGATAGGGAGAGAGAGAGGATATATATTGAGTGAATGAGTGAGAGACATAGAGACATGGAGAAAGGAAAAAGGTGTAAAAGATGCAGTGAGATAGAGTGAAGGAGTATCGAGAACCGAAGGTTCCAACAGACTGATAATCCTATTAAAATAGAGCTAGAGGCGGTATAGAAGCACATTGGCTGTACTTGACTAATCAGTACTTCTGTGTCGGTGTTTTGCTCCTTCCTACGATAATTTGTCTTGTGTCTTCCTATAACGACAGCCAGGGCTGGGATTGTCTTATCTTCTGTTTTATCTCTGAACGTGAGTACATCTTAAGGGTCTTAACGAACTCATAGCGTAAATTAGTAGACTGGTTGCTTGGAAACTACATGGAGTATAACGCTGTGTCATAGATATGGGAATTCAAGTAAACATAGATACAAAGCGAGCGAGCGAGCGAGCGAGAGAGAGAGAGAGAGAGAGAGAGAGAGAGAGAGAGAGAGAGAGAGAGAGAGAGAGAGAGAGAGAGAGAGAGAGAGAGAAACAGAGATGGAGAGAAATAGATAGATAGATAGATAGATAGAGAGAGAGAGATGAAGAGAGAGATGAAGAGAGAGAGAGAAATAGAGATGGAGAGAGATAGATAGATAGATAGACAGATAGATAGATAGATAGATAGATAGATAGATAGATAGATAGACAGATAGATAGAGAGAGATAGATAGATAGATAGAGAGAGAGAGAGAGAGAGAGAGAGAGAGAGAGAGAGAGAGAGAGAGAGAGAGAGAGAGAGAGAGAGAGAGAGGTGGGGAGAGAGAATAGAGTGTAAAAAAGATTAAGGCTCTTTTGAAAAACAAAAAGTTTAAAGAAAACCTAAAACCTACCAAAACATTCTCTACCTAGCTTTTGGTCTATTTTCGAAGCTTTGCGATTCTTCACAAGCATTAATGTAAAGTGGATGTTAAGCCCTGTGTATTTTAATTGTACTAAGTAGGAAGGAAAAAAAAAGCTTGTTTATATGAATGAAAGAATGAACAATAAAAAAAAAAAAAAACGAATTTATCAGGCAATCTGTTTATCCGAAAAATAGGCCACAGATAAAGATGCAAACAAAGCTATTGTATGTCCTTAAACTAGTTTAGACCTTTCTCTGCCAATAAAATAAAGCTTCAACTTTATATAACCTTAAGAGATGACGACACTGAACGCTTATCTTGCATCAAACCAGTAGTCCTATTCACAGACTAGACACAATTTCTTTTGTTTTAAGAAAGAGGCAACGGTGAATACAGGTTGTGAATAAGTCTGGGTTTGAGACACACACAATCGATTGTTAATGTGTCCAATAAGTAAACCAGGTAGTTTTCTTAGTTTTTACGATCCTACTCGTCTGTATAACCCGTCAGCCGGTGGTACGAACACTTTCCAACAAGATACGGTGAAGGTAGCGTAGCATTAAAGAATCAATGAATGACCCTGGAAAAATGACCGATTTATAAACAAGAAGAAAATACTGGAGTATTAAGCTGAAGATAATTTTTTTCCAATGCTTTAAGTCTCATATCATTTCGATTGTAGTGTGAGATTGATTTATTGATTAATTAAATTATTGAGTTCTTTGTTGATTGTCTGCTCTTTTATTTCATCAATCGACTTATAAATGGATCGATTGATAGATTGGTTGATTTGTTGAATCATTGATTAATTGATCTATGATTTGCTCGATTGTTTTATCAATCGAGGTAAAAATCAATAGCTTGAATGATTGATTGATCAGTTTCCATATGTTCAGTTTTTTATCAATCGACTTATAAATCGACAGATTGAATGATTGATTGATTGATTGATTTACAAAAAAAATCAATGGAAGGCGTAACTCTATTGACAAGCAAAAAGCGTAAGCTGTAAAGAAGCATAGGACTCAACCATTGAGAAGGAGTCGAAAAAATATTAATCCTCACATTCATTGTTTGTCAAAGGAATGCTCATACCCCCAATGGAAAATGTTCTTAATGAAATCACTGTGAATTCTCTACACTCTCACCACTGACACTGTTTCGGAATATAAATTCAACGCGTCAAAAACAAAGAATACAGCTATTTTGATATTATATAAGAGATAAAATATGCTAGTATGCATGTGTGATATAAACACGTAAATGTCGTTTTCTGAGGAGTCAAAGAGCATGATAATATAATATTTAAGGGCATGCTCCGACATGGGATCTACAGAAGATGCTGCTGCCTCTAAGTGGCAAAGCTGGGCTGAATTTTTGTGGATGAGGGGAACACGAGGCCAAAGATAAAATATCTGAATTCTGAGCGTTGCTCGACGTGCCATAACCATAGATCATGATGACGATAGATTTGGAAGGATTGAAGACATCTCTTCACCAGTGACTACGCCATGGTTTGTGAAACATTGTTAAGCTTTATACATAGTAGTTAGAGAGGCATGGCATCATAAAAAGTAGAAGCAATGCCTTCCATTCCCTTCCATCTATTTTGTACACAATAAACAGACTTGTGAAACAAACGAGGATTAACAAATGAGAATGAAGGATGTTTAGCAAAGGCAATGCTGCGGTGCCGGTGGGTTATCTCCCTTTGAAACTACCAGTAGATCTATTGAAGTTTTTATATCTGCAGAACAGACAGATACCTGATAGGTGTTACTCTGATAAGATACACGTCATTTGATACAGGAACTATCCTGGTGAAATTTAGTGAAATATAGACAAAGATATGTGTAAGAGACATGATAGTCAGATAAATGATCACAGTTATTTACTTTTGGTGAGAGCAGAGAAACAGGCAGTGCCAAGAAAGAGCCTGTTTTACTCCCTCGCAACGTTTGAAAAGGCCTTTGTGAATAAACAAGAATGAGAACCACAGATTGTCACTGAACGAGGCAATCAAACTAGATGTGATATACAAATATAAAGTATTGACAGCAAGAGAAAAAGTGAGAGATATTGAAAGAGAGAGAGAGAGAGAGAGAGAGAGAGAGAGAGAGAGAGAGAGAGAGAGAGAGAGAGAGAGAGAGAGAGAGAGAGAGAGAGAGAGAGAGAGAGACAGAGAGAGTCAGACAGACAGACAGACAGAGATAGAGACAGAGATACAGGGAGACAGAGAGAGAGGGAGACAGAGAGAGAGAGAGAGAGAGAGAGAGAGAGAGAGAGAGAGAGAGAGAGAGAGAGAGAGAGAGAGAGAGAGAGAGAGAGAGAGAGAGAGAGAGAAAGTAAAATAATAGACGAAGAATGTGACATTATATCATAAAACACTCGATACATTGCACGCATTGGTGATAAAATCAATAATGATGAGGTATGAAACAGGATGCTACATTCCAACGCTTTGTGGGGCTACAAAGAAAACTTGCGCGACAAAAAACTGGTGAGGGCAGCAACAGAAGGACATACAGGTTCCAACAGCATGAGGATGCTTCAAAATGAGGCAGCAACAGACAGACATACAGGTTCCAACAGCATGAGGGTGCTTCAAAGTGAGGGCAGCAACCGAAAGACATACAGGTTCCAACGGCATGAGGATGCTTCAAAGTGAGGGCAGCAACAGGAAAACATATAGGTTCCAACAGCATGAGGATGCTTCAAAGTTAGGGCAGCAACAGAATAACATGCAGGTTCCAACAGCATGAGGATGCTTCAAAGTGAGGGCAGCAACAGAAAGACATACAGGTTCCAACAGCATGAGGATGCTTCAAAGTGACCGTGCGACAAGAAAAAAGCTAAAGAGAGGAACAATCAATGAGAGGAACAATCAATGAGAGGAACAACCAATGAGAGGAACAATCAATGAGAGCAGCAACCAATGAGAGCAGCAATCGATGAGAGCAGCAATCAATGAGAGGAACAATCAATGAGAGCAGCAACCAATGACAGCAGGAATCAATGAGAGCAGCAATCAATGAGAGCAGGAATCAATGAGAGCAGCAATCAATGAGAGCAGCAATCAATGAGAGCAGCAATCAATGAGAGCAGGAATCAATGAGAGCAGCAATCAATGAGAGCAGCAATCAATGAGAGCAGGAATCAATGAGAGCAGCAATCAATGAGAGCAGCAATCAATGAGAGCAGCAATCAATGAGAGCAGCAATCAATGAGAGCAGCAATCAATGAGAGCAGCAATCAATGATAGCACAGTCAATGAGAGCAGCAATCAATGACAGCAGCAATCAATGAGAGCAGCAATCAATGATAGCACAGTCAATGAGAGCAGCAATCAATGAGAGCAAGAATCAATGAGAGCAGCAATCAATGAGAGCAGCAATCAATGAGAGCAAGAATCAATGAGAGCAGCAATCAATGATAGCACAGTCAATGAGAGCAGCAATCAATGAGAGCAGCAATCAATGAGAGCAGCAATCAATGATAGCACAGTCAATGAGAGCAGCAATCAATGAGAGCAGGAATCAATGAGAGCAGCAATCAATGAGAGCAGCAATCAATGAGAGCAGCAATCAATGAGAGCAGCAATCAATGAGAGCAGGAATCAATCAGAGCAGCAATCAATGAGAGCAGGAATCAGTGAGAGCAGGAATCAATCAGAGCAGCAATCAATGAGAGGAACAATCAATGAGAGGAACAATCAATGAGAAGAACAATCAATGAGAGGAGCAACCAATGAGAGTAGGAATCAATGAGAGGAACAACCAATGAGAGCAGCAATCAATGAGAGCAGCAATCAATGAGAGCAGCAATCAATGAGAGCAGCAATCAATGAGAGCAGCAATCAATGAGAGCAGCAATCAATGAGAGCAGCAATCAATGAGAGCAGGAATCAATGAGAGCAGCAATCAATGAGAGCTGCACAGCATGAAACGTGTACTCACTCGGAAAGGTGATGCATCTCCGCCTTCCCTACTATCCGGGCCTTGACCTTCAGGATTTTTGGATGTATTTTCATCCAACTCCATTTAAGTCTTCAAACCCTTGCAAGGAAAGTTATCAGCCTCGTGATTGGCCGAGGATCCACGCCCTATCACACTGACCTGCGCCGTGATTGGTTGCACAGTCCTAGGCTGCTTCTAACAACTTATCCCATTGGCTGAGAGAAAAAGGTCTTCTAATGGTTTGGGCGAAAGTTTCCCAAAAATTTAAAAGCTAAGGAAAATGACGCGTATAATACAGTTTATTGAGACGTCTGACTTATGTTGTTCACATTCAGCAGTTGAAAGTTGACGTAGATAGAATATCAGTGGCATATCCCTCTCAACATGAAAGATCAAATTAAGATTTCTGTGTCTACGACGTATCCATTTTTCTCTTCTTCACCAAACAATGCATACGTATTTGAAATATGTTAGGGTAAAACAGTAAGGAGGTGCAGCTCAAAACTCCTGCTAGGTTTCGTTTCTCGATTGTTGCATCCACCATTTGCATAGATTGGTCAAAGTTTGTCTGCTGCTGGGCGCAGCAGTCAATGAATCATGGGAACTGCATCGATCACCGAGCGAGTTCAGTCCACAACTCGAGGATTTGCATAGTTCAAAACGACCGTTTTGTGGCGTCAATTGTCTTATCTTTTCAACTATTTTAGTCTCGGTTATCTAAACGTTTGATAACTTCAAAGTTTGGACTGGACCACAAAAAGGCCAAAAATTGTCAAACTGTTTTAAGTTCTTGTAGAAATACTATTTCACAGTCCTAGTCCAACAAGGTCAATGAGGAAAAAAAAACACATTAATAAACAATTTTATCTGATTTTAAGGTATTAATTATCCTATTGCCGCGTAGTTGAACTTTATTGTTGATATCTCACAAAAATTTAGAAAACAAAGGACGTTTTGGAGCATATTTTTTAAACAAAGAAACAAAGAATAAACTCGTATCTTGAAATATCCTCGACGCATTCACAGCACGGCAGATTAATTGAGTTTTTAATCCACACGTTATGTTTGCACGGAGTTGGTTTATTTTTAGCTCTCTATAATTACTTTATTGATTCAAACAATTCTTCCTCCTCCAGCTTGTATCGTAAACGTCCGAGCGTTAGGCAAGACTTATATCTTTTGACTTGCTTTATGCAGAAAAATTAAGAGGTAACATTAGACTCAATGCAGCAAGGCGTTTTAAGTAGTTTCAGATTGTTATAATATGCAGTAGATGCAGCAGTCGCAAAAGATGCCATCAAAATCAGTGGCAGTGGCAACAGTAACGGTGTCAGTATAGCAGGAGTAGTAGTAGTTAATAGTAATAGCAACAGCAGCAGCAGCAGTATTAGTAGTAGTAGAACTAGCAGTAGTAGTAATAATAGTAATAGTAGTAGTAGTAATAGTAGTAGTACTAGAGTAGTAGTAGTAGTAGTAGTAGTAGTAGTAGTAGTAGTAGTAGTAGTAGTAGTCGTAGTAGTCTTAGTAGTAGTAGTAGTAGTAGTAGTAGTCGTAGTAGTCGTAGTAGTAGTAGTAGTAGTAGTAGTAGTAGTAGTAGTAGTAGTAGTAGTAGTAGTAGTAGTATTGGTAGTAATGGTAATACAGGTGGTGATGATGATGGGTGTGATTGTAGTGGTAGCAGCAGCAGCAGCAGCAGCAGCAGCAGCAGCAGTAGTAGTAGTAGTAGTAGTAGTAGTAGTAGTCGTAGTAGTCGTAGTAGTCGTAGTAGTCGTAGTAGTAGTAGTAGTAGTAGTAGTAGTAGTAGTAGTAGTAGTAGTCGTAGTAGTCGTAGTAGTCGTAGTAGTCGTAGTAGTAGTAGTAGTAGTAGTAGTAGTAGTAGTAGTAGTAGTAGTAGTAGTAGTAGTAGTAGTAGTCGTAGTAGTAGTAGTAGAAAAAGAAGTATCAGTACTTGATGTTGTTGTTCTATTATTACTAGTAGTGAAGGCAGTAGTAAAATTAGTAAGACTTTTACCTAAGTTTGTTATATTAATATGGGCTTGTAACGGCAACGTTAAATAGACGATTTAGGCATATTAATTTTTTTTTGAAAGCTTTTCAATTTTTCTGTGGGAACAGCAATTCACCAATCAATTCTTTTTGATTATTTAGGGTGTTTAGGATAACTCCAACTTCCTCCTCCCTCTCCCTCCTCTACAAACTTCCTTTCCTTCCTCTTCTTTCTGTATTTCCCCTCTCCCCAGTCCCAAACTTTGCTGCGCAATATTTTGCGTAAGGTCCAGTGTAAAGTGTTCTCCCGTGTAGAGGAGGGCCGCGTATTAATTTTGTTTTTGTTGTATCCCATTTACAACTGTGCTTGCTTTCCGGCCGGAGAACCTCGATGGCGGGCGGAAGGATATCGTATTCGCAACAGAGACGCTGAGTGGCATTTCGAGTCAGGAAATGGAACCAAGGGAAATAATTGTCATTGACACTAGAGAAGCGGGAGTGAACTTGTCTTGTTCTCCTCTTATAAATTATTAAACATCTCGATGGCTCTTGAATCTATTCACTGCTCGCGTGGTGCTCCTTCTATTTCCTCTACACCTTTCCCATCTATTTGTTTTTGCTTTCTTGCGCCTCATAATTCTATACTACGTACCTAGATTTATCACAGTGTTGGGCTCGTGAAGGTGGAAAAATGGCCAAATTGATAACAACATAGTTTGTTGCGCTGCCACCATCACTAGTGACAATGATGGTGATTTAGACAGAAGTGTTGAAGACCGCAGTGTAAATGGAAGCTAGGTGAAACCAGATAGCAAATAAAGCAGAGAGGCTTCGTTTAATGGAGTCAACCTCAAGGCGACGTCCATGACAACCTTGCAACAACTATGGTTACATAGTACCCACGACTAGATAATCTCAAACATTCCAGTAATGACTGTTGTGGACGATCCCCGCTGACCAGCGATAATGAAACCAGCGGAAAAGACCCTGTAGGACGCCATCTTCATGAATGATAGACAGAAAAAAGGGGCAATAGAGCACAGGGCGAGACGGGCTGAAGGAAGGAAGAGCCCGGCGACCATCAATAATGCAGCCAGGCGCGCCATCTAGCACGGCGAATCCCGGTCACCTATTCGATGCGGCCAGCTCTGGACCAGTGAGAGCAAGGCTCAACAATCATCCCCAGGTTTATGACCAACACCAGACTCACAGGCTCACAGGCTCAAGGTTGCAGGTACCACGCTCCAGATCACACAACCAACACCTTTTTTTTTACAAACTAGAGTTTTGTTGATTTTTTTTTTCTTACCATTGTTTTTGACCACACGATTTTCAGGGCGTAAGTATTATTTCTATAGACAGTATCTTCTGGATCTTCAGATATGTAAGGCATAGCCCGAATCAACACTAGTCATTGGCTCTGTGTCTTATAATTGAGGCTCTGCGGCGTGAATCGCTTTGTTTATAAACTGGATAAAAGATCAACGTATCTTTAAGTCTTAACGTATAAGTCTGGAATATATTTGAAAGGTATTGGGTGATCAAAAATGTAGATGCCATAGAGAAAGAAAAAAAAAAACCACCAGAAATTGATACTATTTTTATCCTGCTATGAAGAGAAAGAATGTGTTTTTCTGAACATAAAATTATCTTTAATGTCCGAATTGACTGTACGCGCTGACCTGGGGAAAAATAAAAGAATATTTTCTTTGCGTGCGGTGTGTAATCAAACTAGACAAAGGAAGAATATGGAGACGCCCACATCGTCCTCTGTGCGATAAGCGGAGATCTAGTGCCCAAACAAAAGGGGTTTTGGCACACAATGAGGTCTCAAACAACCAGGCTCTTAAGAGACTTGCATAATCCGGAAAGCCATAAAGAAGAGCCTGACGGCAGCCGAGCATAAATAAAGCATGGCGAAGATGTCACACAAAGACGCTCTGGGAACTGTTGACCTGCATTTCGAATTAGTCTTAAGGGAAGTCATTCACATTTATAGAGATGGTTTTATTCAATGATCTTTTTCTCTTATTCTGACATTCTCGAGACTTTTCTCTCCGCCCATTCTCTCTCCCTAACTCTCTCTCTCTCTCACTCTCTCTCTCTCTCTCTCTCTCTCTCTCTCTCTCTTTCTCTCTCTGTCTCTCTCTCTCTCCTTCACTGACGCTCTCTGATTCTGTTCTCTTGCTTCATTCCTGTTGCTCTCTCTGAATACTCTACCTGTCTGTCCCTTTTTGATTTGCTCTCTCATTCTGTGCGTCTCTCTATCTCTTTCATTTTTCCCTCTCGTTCTCTCTTTCCATTTTTTATGGCCATCGCCAAAGCGTCTATAGTCACTTTCTCTTTTTTTTCCTCTCCCTTCTGCTATCTCTCTTTCTGCCTGATTGTACAACTTTGACCGTTTGTCAGCCAGTTAGATGACCTAAGCTACACTACCTCTCTATTCGCTGTTGACTTCTTGAAATCATATTTTAAATCTAGCTGCACCATTATCATGCTTGTTTTCTTCTGAACCTCTCTTGTGAAAGGATTTATTGCTCATATCTAAATATATAAGAAATTTATACCAAGTGATTCCAGACCTTTCTCACCTCAACAAACAGGCCTCAGGTAAGCAATTAAGAATTTACTCATGCTAGTTAGTATCTTTATCTTTCATAAAAAACTTTTGAAATCAAAATCAATTCGGGTTTTTGTTTAGGAAAAATGACCTAAAATAGCGAACAAATGGGTAAATGCACGTATCCTAAGTCAGTCCACAACCCAGTGGAGCAACAATCAAGTTAAAAATAGTGATGACGTATTAAAAACTTTTGTAATACTTTAGCAATTATTTTGATTCGAAGGTTTTTTTAAAGTAAAAAAAAAAGAATTTTGGCCCGTCTCTCGGAATTTTAATTGTTGCCGGAATGGAATATTTCCAAAACAATACACACACGAAAAAAAAAATAAAAAGAAAACAAGCGGAAATCTATATAAATCGATTGAATGCAATACTGGATATCACAGTGTTTTCTACTTTTTACAACATTTTGTCTCGCTCTCTCTGCCATTCCGAGCTAGTTATGGAAGTCAGAAGTAGTTCTGTAGTTTTTAAGTAATTTCTCTTAAAAAAAAAAAGCACTAATTGTATGGAGGTAATTATCTTCTGAAACATCTTTCCTCTATGGTATAAAGAGCTCCGGAGTCAAATACATTGTGGAGAACGGGGCGACGTACCCAGGCACCATTTCCGCTCCGCACTGCATTGACATGCTCAGTGAAAGGCTGACATGGGGTCAAGCTTTGTCATTTCCTGTGCGGGGGGAAGAGCAGGGACTTTGAATCTGGAGAGGCCAGTTCAGTGTCTGCCAGTTTGAGATGGTTGTCTTAAGACATTGCAGAGGTGAACGTCCGCATGCGGAAAAAAAAGCTAAAATAAAAAAAAAAGACAGCAAACAAAAACAAGAGAGAGAGAGAGAGAGAGAGAGAGAGAGAGAGAGAGAGAGAGAGAGAGAGGGGGGGGGGGAGAAAGGAGCAAAGAAGAGAAATATGCATAAATAAAGGTACAGACACAAATGGACAAAGAGAATGGAAGAGGGGGAAAAGGATTGGGAAGAAATGAAGAGACAGAGCAGGAGATAAAAATAGGCAGGGGAAGAGAGAGAGAGAGAGAGAGAGAGAGAGAGAGAGAGAGAGAGAGAGAGAGAGAGAGAGAGAGAGAGAGAGAGAGAGAGAGAGAGAGAGAGAGGAAGGGGATGGGGAGAAAGACAGAGAAAGAGACACAGAGAAGAGAGAGAGACAGAGAAAAAATGGGGTGGAGGACACATGACGATAAAGATATCAAGAGAAAAAAGGCTCGGAGAGCAAAAGATGTGCACAAAACATTTCATCAAACTATAATAACTGGCCAAGCAACACAACGCAACTCAAGTGACGATGTTTTTGCAACCAAACGGATAAAAACTTAAATTTAGGCTCTGAATAATATCCAGCTAGAAGAGTGGAATTGAACGAGGTCTTTTCTTTGACACTATCAATTACCAACCCACAAATGAAACTGCAATGCGGTTTTGCCAATGGCAAAGAGTATCTTCAAAACGAATTCTGTAGGGAACGGGAGAGGGAGATGGGAGTGGTGGAGGTTTCATATGGGGATGAAACTGTCTGACATGACATCCTCTGTGAGGTTTGGACCGTAGGGAAACTCCTCTATCACTGGGCCCTCCACACGATATACTTCCCCTCATTGAGAGATAGATAGATAGAAAGAGAGAGAGAGAGAGAGAGAGAGAGAGAGAGAGAGAGAGAGAGAGAGAGAGAGTGAGAGAAAAGTTGAGAGAGAGTCAGAGAGAGGAGGAGAGAAAGATAGTGAGAGAGAGAGCGAGAGAGAGAGAGGAGAGAAAGAGAGAGAGAGTGAGAGAGAGAGGAGGGAGAGAAAGAGAGAGAGACAGCTAAACAGAGAGAGACAGGGAGAAACAGAGAGACGGAAAGTCACAGAGGGATATATAGCGCTTACAGAAAGGTATATAGGAGAAGAGATAAGCTAGCGTGAGGGGGGGGGGGGGGGGAGGTAAGAAGAAGAGATGGGAATATTTTAAAAAGAAAGGGATATTTTGGAATATAAAGAAAATTTGTTTGAGGAGAGTCTTCCATAATGAATTTATCTGTGCGAGGTAAAACAGCTAAAGAATTAGTAAAACCTACAAAGGTATTTCTCAAATTGTAACTTTCGACTTGAAGCATCTAGTTCAATTCATCAACATCCCCTGTGTGTCCACACAAGGCAAGAGCACAAACAATCGATGTTATTGTATAAAATAATCCTGTAAACTTATAATTGTGTAACTATCATTGGCTGTGTACAATGATTCTCTATTGTGGGAGACCGCATCGGTTCCTAGCATATATCTTAATCCAAGGTTTATTATTTTTTTGTCTACAGTATATTCATACTACCAGCACATATCGTTATGTCGTTTGGAAATATCAAAATAACGGAAGTCTTAAACTTACCGTATATTTTAGTCGTTAGAGAAGAATAGGGAAAACAGGACGAGGATAAATATTAGATTTAATCCACTTGGCTTTATTTAAGTTAAGTACAAATTCAATGAATGTAGAAGGTTTACTCTTATAGCAATGGTACAAAGAAACGATATTAAACATCGAGGGCCGTTATAGTTTTTTTGGACGGCACACAAAGAGCTCAGCCAATATTTCAGACCGGCAGGACAAGAGAATTAGAAGCGGCTGAATCGACGCGATCTACAAGCTGGTCCCGGTTCTCATCCCAACAGGCTAAAGGCGAGTTATAACCGCGTTAGATTTAACCGAAATGGACACAAACATCTGAAAAAAAAAGCCCACACAAATATGGCGATACTCTCGCGCACGTTATCCCGAGCTTCCGCCGTCGCAAAGAATTATGGGTAAGCACCATCGTCTGCCCGTACTCTTACATAATGGCGCTGTGGGAATCTCTGGAAAAATATTATAGAATGATTGTAAGCGGTAAACGGGTTATAAATTCCTTGGAGGCCTTTGCAAAATAGATATTAATGTGTGCTTTTTTTTTCTTCTTTTTTTTTCGATTTCTATTTGCGCACTGTTGGGTTTAATGGTGAAATATTTTAGTTTCTAGAGCAAAATGCATCTCACTGCAAACTGAATTTTCCTTACTTTAAATGCAGACTTCAAAGTGACATTCCTTTCTAACGCGACGCAGGCCAAAAAAAAAAAAAAAGCGTTAATAAAGTAAATAAAAATAGCGAAATTTATTCTTGCAAAGATCAATTGTATCTAGCGCTTGACGAAAATTAAGCAGTAAACAATGCCAATGTGACCAAAGTGTGACCAAAAATGTCAATTAATTTATCTCATCTCTGGCAGATACTGTTATTTGCTGGAGCCAATTCACGAGAAGCTGATTTGTAGATGCCAGTCTCACTTCCGCAAAAATAATCAGCCTCTTCTGTCAATGCCTTTTTTTTTTTCGGTCGGTTCACAGATGAAGAGATGAAGCATTTTATTTTGAAAGTTTTTGGAGCATGAATGTTGCAGATGGACAACTTCCGTCAGGTAACTCCTAACTCAGAGAATGGCCCAGAACCGCGTATCCACAAGGACTTTGATGTAGCACCTAAGATACCTAGAGACAGCAACGCTCTGGCCATGTTCCAAGTTGTATCCTAACGAGATGCTTGTCGTAAAGTGTACATCATAACGGTTTTATTACAACCACTCCCAACAGAACAGTAAACAAGGGAGCCTGAAAGAGTTATTATTATGCATATGCTTATGCAAATTTAATAGCATTGCAGCTCCCGCGATGTAAAGGGGAGATAATGAATGGTAAGAAAGGCACTTACACTTTGACTATTATTTTATTCGGTTTGTTTTGATTACCCGCAATGTATCACACCCACAAGGACGAAGTTACTGAAAGCTATTGATTGTCAAAGCACCAGGCTAGAAGCTGAAATATGAAACTGAGTTTTTGCCCTAAAACCATGCCATAGCCATGTTATGGCGCCAAGAAAGGCTCGTGTAGATGGAAAGTCGGTGCTGAAATTAAAAAAAAAGTTCTAAGGTTTATAGAAAGAAAAACAGAATCATAAAATTAAATTTACTTTATATCCTCATTACCGTGTCAATTGAGGATCAAGTCACAGAAACTGTATAAGATATTTTACTTTCATGACTAAAAAAAAACGACAGTTCGAGGCGTAAGCTTCAAATATATCAGAATCCTTGCAGGTGAATTTTCTAAACGCGTTGGAGCTGACAGGATCTCACCAGAGACTTGAAACTGTTAGAATATAAGCTGGGTTTTGTTCTTTCTAGATTTTACATACTAAACCTTGTCCACTCTTTTGCTAAATCACTACATACAGCTGTGCTTGTTTTTTCAAGTTTCTATCATCAATGTCACCAAACCGACCAGTGTCCCCTAAGTTGTGGAGAAGACTGCCGGCAAGTCTATCTAGACCTACGTCCAGCGACCCGAGTGGAATGAAACAAATCAAAGTTTAATGATTCGTCCAGTAGATCGTGTATTGATTGGACGTGGGTTGGAGACACCATGGCAGAGAAATAGATTGGGATCACTGCAGTCAAGACTTGTTGGCATGATTGTGTTAAATAGTATCAAAACGACAGAAAAAATAAGTGTTCAGTATTAATTGTTCGATTTTCGAGTGTAATCTTTCGTTTTTAAGATTTAACTGTAACATGCAAAAAGGTAAATTTGTTTAATTTCGTCATCTTACGATTTGATTCTAAACCAACGCAAACTAATGTGATTTACATGTTCTATGTGTTAGTCAAAGACCTCGTCTTTTCAGTTTCTCTATGCCCGACGGAGGTTTGTGTTTGAAATGCAAAAACGCCCTACATCTGCGTGGGGGACGGGCATCAAACAAAGAGAGCAGACTGTTGTCCTCTGAGAGATCATAAATGCGCGAAGTTTCTTCCTGAGATATTTTATCTATCGGTTTCATCTGAACGGGACAAATTTTCCAATGAACTTAAATGATTAATGGATTTGTTTAAAGTTCCTAAAAGGCTTGGAACAAAATGAGTGAGACCGGACTTTTGACACACATAACACAAGTCCGCATCAGATATGCGGCTGAGGAAGTTTTGTCGGCTTTCACATCTTCCGCAATGCTCTGTTGCTGGTAACCTTAGGAAATGCATTGTTTCATAATCCAGGTTGAATTATAAATGACCTGTCTTTATGAAGAGAACAATGAGATAATTTGCCCTTTATATTAATGCCTGCATTAATGTTTTATTCCACTGGAGTTAGACAACAGGTTCCGCTCAGTTGGATATGGTCTGTAGTTTGTGAGCAATGTAACTAGAAAAGCCATATAAGACATCCAGTTTATTCGTTTAGGAATTTATCGGTGTAAGAAGCAACGAATGGATAAATGAATGTACGAACGTATAAATAAGTAATAGAACGAACGCAAGAATGAATTAGTAGATGAAACATCTAAAAAGAATAAATGGAGTAATGAATAAGTAAATAAACAAAACAATTATATCTGGCTACAACATGGTGCATTGCATTTTCAACTTGATCCCCCCCCCACACACACACACACACTCAGTCGGGCAGGGCGGAATAAATAGAAAAGAAGAGGCACTAGATTCATCTACTGACGGTGTGAGATTCGAACCCGACAAGAAATCCCTACGCATGTTAGGGCGGTTGCTATAACACCACAGCCATCTACGTTCGCCCGATCATTTATTCTTTCCACTCTCCAATTGATAATCACAAAAAACCAAAGGTCCTGTTTGACCCAGTTAGTGATACGGATTTGATGCAGTCAATTTACTTGTGTTGTGTGTAGGTGTAGTTATAATACAGTGCCGGGAAAGTCAAGATGATGATGGAGCTCTAAAATATCAAATAAAAATCAAACTCAAAACGTTCAGTCTACTTAAGGCAGCGCAAGTTTATCTATGTCACAGGACAAAGATACTATAGATTTAAGTAGAAGTAGGTCTAAAGATTAAAAAAATATGATCGAATCACACAGACAATTTGCCAAAATATTTTTTGTTTAAATAGCTCAGAATGGGATATTTTGATAATGAATAAAGTAAGTCGAATAGAAATGATGGAATCCTAGATACAAGATGCCTCCACTCAAAGATCCATGAGGTTCGAACTCACGATGACTTAGACAACAGAGTGCATGCCCTGACAATAACCAAAGGGAGGCCCAAACAACGCACCTTGTTCTACAAATTCAGATCATCAAAAGAATCTGTCTGCATAGCCCTCCAAGAGATTTAAACCTTACTGGTCTTCTTGCTAGGCAGTTATTCTTGCCGTTTGTCCACCAAGAGCAAGTTTCGGTGTAAAAAAACAAAACAAAACAAGAATGAGAATCTCCGCGGGTTGCAGTTTTTGGCAGGAGTGGTAGCACAGTGGACATTCACGGCTAGCACCTCTTGAAAAATGTATTGTTTAATCAACAGGTTTGTGATGAGAGCGGGTCACCGCAGGGAGGTGTGGGAGATCATGGGGAGAAAGGAACATAGGGTCTCAAGAGGGAGGGGCATGAATAGAGGTCAGAAGAGGATGAGTGTGGGAGATCATGGAAGGGGGGGGGAAGGAACATAGCGTCTCAAGAGGGAGGGGCATGAATAGAGGTCAGAAGAGGATGAGTGTGGGAGATCATGGAGGGTGGGGGGGGGAGGGAAAGAACATAGCGTCTCAAGAGGGAGGGGCATGAATAGAGGTCAGAAGAGGATGAGTGTGGGAGATCATGGAGGGGGGGGAAGGAACATAGCGTCTCAAGAGGGAGGGGCATGAATAGAGGTCAGAAGAGGATGAGTGTGGGAGATCATGGAGGGGGGGGAAGGAACATAGCGTCTCAAGAGGGAGGGGCATGAATAGAGGCCAGAAGAGGATGAGTGTGGGAGATCATGGAGGGGGAAGGAACATAGCGTCTCAAGAGGGAGGGGCATGAATAGAGGCCAGAAGAGGATGAGTGTGGGAGATCATGGAAGGGGGGGGGGGAAAGGAACATAGGGTCTCAAGAGGGAGGGGCATAAATAGAGGCCAGAAGAGGATGAGTGTGGGAGATCATGGAGGGGGGAAAGGAACATAGGGTCTCAAGAGGGAGGGGCATGAATAGAGGCCAGAAGAGGATGAGTGTGGGAAATCATGGAGGGGGGGGGGGGGAAGGAACATAGGGTCTCAAGAGGGAGGGGCATGAATAGAGGCCAGAAGAGGATGAGTGTGGGAGATCATGGAAGGGGGGGGGGGAAGGAACATAGCGTCTCAAGAGGGAGGGGCATGAATAGAGGTCAGAAGAGGATGAGTGTGGGAGATCATGGAGGGGGGGGGGAAGGAACATAGGGTCTCAAGAGGGAGGGGCATGAATAGAGGCCAGAAGAGGATGAGTGTGGGCGATCCTGGCCGGGGGGGGGGAAAGGAACATAGGGTCTCAAGAGGGAGGGGCATGAATAGAGGTCAGAAGAGGATGAGTGTGGGAGATCATGGAGGGTGGAAGGAACATAGCGTCTCAAGAGGGAGGGGCATGAATAGAGGCCAGAAGAGGATGAGTGTGGGAGATCATGGAGGGGGGGGGGAAGGAACATAGCGTCTCAAGAGGGAGGGGCATGAATAGAGGCCAGAAGAGGATGAGTGTGGGAGAACATGGAGGGGGGCAAGGAACATAGCGTCTCAAGAGGGAGGGGCATGAATAGAGGCCAGAAGAGGATGAGTGTGGGAGATCATGGAGGGGGGGGGGGGAAAGGAACATAGCGTCTCAAGAGGGAGGGGCATGAATAGAGGCCAGAGGAGGATGAGTGTGGGAGATCATGGAGGGGGGGGGGAAGGAACATAGCGTCTCAAGAGGGAGGGGCATGAATAGAGGCAAGAAGAGGATGAGTGTGGGAGATCATGGAGGGGGGGGGGGGGGAAGGAACATAGCGTCTCAAGAGGGAGGGGCATGAATAGAGGCAAGAAGAGGATGAGTGTGGGAGATCATGGAGGGGGGGGGGGGAAGGAACATAGCGTCTCAAGAGGGAGGGGCATGAATAGAGGCCAGAGGAGGATGAAACGAAGTGAGAGAAAAAGAGGGAAAGACTGACGGATCAGATGTTGAAAGATACTGAGAGATAAAAAAAAATACAGAGCGAGAGAGAGAGAGAGAGAGAGAGAGAGAGAGAGAGAGAGAGAGAGAGAGAGAGAGAGAGAGAGAGAGAGAGAGAGAGAGAGAGAGAGAGAGAGAGAGAGAGAGAGAGAGAGAGAGAGAGAGAGAGAGAGAGAGAGAGAGAAACAACAACAAAGAGAAATAAATATATGAAGGGTAATATGTTTTAAAGCTGTGGATGACGTGACCCGAATACGAGGTAGAGAGATAGATCGATCCAAAAAAAAAAACAAAACAAAGAGAAATAAAGAGAGAGAGAGAGAGAGAGAGAGAGAGAGAGAGAGAGAGAGAGAGAGAGAGAGAGAGGGAGAGAGAGAGAGGGAGAGATAAAGAGAGAAAACAAAGAAAAAGCAAACGGAGGTAAAGACATAATATCACAAAAAGGTATAATTTCAAATGATCTTTACTTCATTAGAGTCATTTTGAGGTTTTTCTGAGGAATTTCCATTTCAATACCAAGAGAAGATGGAACGCTGACAATTACACCCAGCCAAACAACAGAAAAATGTCCATCGCCGTACAACTGATCGATTTGGAAGTCGAAGAGATAATAGAACACAAGGATCAATGTACTTTTACATTTAACAGATTAAAGATAAAAAAAATTACATAAAAGGCTTTCAAATTACATTAGATATTAAGATCAATAGTTGTTTGGTCAGAAGTACTTGTAACGGATGCGCACAAAAATCCGGTGAGGATAGGCTTGGCCGCAATAAAGTGATTTTAGAAAAATTAATTTTTTTTTTCATAGCAACAATTTTAAATAAAAAAGAAGAGCTTCACAGAAACAAAAAGAAGAAAGCAACAACCAAAATAAGAAAAACAATAAAAATCGCGACCCTAGATCGTCAAGTGACAGTTAAGGAGTCCGACATCGTAAGAGTTCGAGAAGATATCACAAGAAGACCACTTGCCAAGGCAGTCACAGAGACAAGTTCTGGGTCTCACCTGTGATAACCATTAAGTGATTCAAAACTCTTTCCTATCACATCTTCAAACTGATTGAACGAAAAACTTTGCGCCAAGTTAGCTCGGCTTGTGCGAGATCTAACAAAATACGTTGGGTTTCAGTCAACTGTCCCAACATTTTTGCTCTCGTTGCTAACCTCTTCATTCCTGCAAGGTAGTTTTAGTCCTGAAAGGACTTCCACGAGTCTTGCACAGGGGGGCTGCAGGTCGATCTGTCAATAGTTTAAGCGACGTCTACTTGTTTCGTCCTTGACATTTATCCCTTATCTTTTCTATCTTCTTTTTTTCTCCTCTATTTTTCTCCATTTTCATCTCTCTCTATCTTTGTCTTTCTTATGACCGATCACTAATTCTCTCTTATCTTGTTTTCTAAATACAAGCTTCACCTTAATGTCTGTTTCGTTGATATTGTTGATTTTCTGCTGCCCAAGTCTAGAAAACAATACCCGACATGTCTTTCGTTGACAATTAATGACCATACCCTTTCCTCCTTTTTTTCTTTCATTTGTTTTTCTTATTTCTCTGATTCTCCTATCACTAATTTTTCCCTTCCTACTCCCTCTTCTGCATTTCCTCCCTCGTTATCTAACGTCCTATTATCACCCCCCCCCCCCCCTCCGCCCTACCTCAACTCCCTAGAATACCAGCATCTCCGAGGACACCAGTCCCACTCCATCTTGTGAATTGCCCGGTCGCCCTCAAAACATTCATCCATCCATCTGCCAATTATCTCCTCCTTATCTGCTGCTAAGAAGATCACAGAACAGTTATCCCTATCTTCTACTCCCCCTCATCCTTACCATTCCCACCCCATATCTTCTCACTCTTTCACAGCTCCATTCATTATCTGCCTCAGAACTCATGACCTTAACATGTTTGCGTCCTTTTGTCTTTCATAATTCAGAGAAGAGAAATAGTGTGATGTCAACCCCGGGTTCCGCTTTTAAATAGCCTGATCAAAACGAATGGAAATGATCAGGTTTGATCTCATCTCTATCTTTAGCAATAGTTCATCTGGTCATTTTTTTTTAAAGTTCTGATCTTAGCAAGTATCGGAAACAAAACGCAAATATGTCGTTATGCGCATCGTCTTTTCCAAACAGTTGATTCTATTCTTCTCTTAAGGAACTATAGGCTGTAAATTGTTTAAAACCCTTATTTAAACATTGCCTAAGGAACGATATCACGAGTCTTTTCAGTTGAATTTTTAATCACGTCTAAATGTTTTAATTTACTTATAACTAAATCGACCTCTAATCAATCCCGCGTTGGACCATGGCGGCTGGGCGTACACCACGGTCTCTCTGAAGACCAGTTCTGTAAGACAATACGGTGATACAACGGTCTCTCTGAAGGTCAGTCCTGTAGGACAATACCGTGATACCACAGTCTCTCTGAAGACCAGTCCTGTAGGGCAATATGGTGATACCACGGTCTCTCTAAAGACCAGTCCTGTAGGACAATACGGTGATACCACGATCTCTCTGAAGACCAGTCTTGTAGGACAATATGGTGATACCACGGTCTCTCTGAAGACCAGTCCTCTAGGACAATATGGTGATATCACGGTCTCTCTGAAGACCAGTTCTGTAGGACAATACGCTGATAGAAAGATCTCCCTGAAGACCAGTCCTCTAGGACAATACGGTGATAGAAAGATCTCCCTGAAGACCAGTCCTCTAGGACAATATGGTGATACCACGGTCTCTCTGAAGACCAGTCTTGTAGGACAATATGGCGATACCACGGTCTCTCTGAAGACCAGTCCTGTAGGACAATACGGTGACAGTCTTGCCGTGAGGTAAATCTCGTATATTGCGATCCGCACTGCTTTTTAGCGAGGGTTCGAGCCTCATCTTTTCATCACTGCTCTGTGCGAGTTATCAAGGCCTGGCCTCTTCTATTAATAAGTGAGGTAATCATTTTTATCAAGTCAAAATACACCCCTCGAACTTTAAATCAATAAACGCGTTTTAGATAGTGTCTTCCCCAGCTTCTTCCTCTCTCTCTCTCTCTCTCTCTCTCTCTCTCTCTCTCTCTCTCTCTCTCTCTCTCTTTCTCTATCTCTCTCTCTCCCTCTCTCTCTCTCTTTCTTTTTCCCTCTCTCTCTCTCTCTCTCTCTCTCTCTCTCTCTCGTTCATATAAACACACACACGCGCGCTCTTCCTATTGTTTTTATCCACTCATCTATCAAGCTGCTCTCCTAACATGGTATTTTACATTGAAAGAAAAAGCCAAAAAATATTGTTCCCACCCAAACCATTGAGTCATAGAAGCAAAATCAATTACCAACAGTACATTAAATACCATAAATTATTAGCTCTTTCTCTGGAACCAACAATAAATGATTGTAAAGACTTTTTCTGTTGCTCTTGCTAATGATGTACTTTCTTTTCTCACTATGAATAGCGTACAGAAACCGCGCTCAGAAGACTTTGCCCAGACTAACAGGTAATTTCTCTCGCCTTGACGTCATCGGGCCGGTCACTGTGGTCATTTGCTCCTGGCGGTCTGGAGTGTAAATGACCGTTCAAGAAGCGGAGAATGACCGATGCTGTCTGGCCACCTCTTTAATCTGTTGGTCGACATAAGTTATCTGTTCATGATTGCCAGCCATTTATTACGGTTTGTTGGAAAACTCTTTTTGGTTCGTATGATTCATCAGATGGAAATCCAGTGGTCTAGAGGATAAAGCGCACGACGTCGTCCTGGGATCTTTACGGAGTTTTCTTCTTGAGGTCGAGCCACCAAGATCGATTCAATTATGAAATTCCAAACCCTCTCTCTCTCCCCCCCCCTCCCTCCCCCTCACACACAGGCCTCACTTTTAAGAATTGCTCTGATCCTACTAGGAATCGGGTGGGGACTTGTTTGATTAGTACTATAGTTATACAAGTTTCTTGTAAATGGATTATCGCCCAAACCACATTCATTCATCAATCTATTCTTTATTGATAATCCACCCATCAATCAACCAATAAATAAACTATTATACCAGATACATTGTGTGCAAAAAAAAAGAATGTTGATTTTTTTTTTATTGTCATTCGAGCTAGGTATCCTAAAGCATTGAGGGTAAGGATAATGTTATAACTTATGTTGTTGTCGTTGTTGTTATTTGTGTAGTAGTTGTCGTTCTTTTTGTTATTATTGTTGAAACTTAAGGTGATGTTGTTGTAATTGTTATTGTACTGCTTAGATGTATTTAACGCCGCTATCAATTGTATTGGCGATTAATGAAATATTTGA
The DNA here is from genome assembly GCA_033675545.1 of Elysia crispata. Classification (NCBI taxonomy): domain Eukaryota; kingdom Metazoa; phylum Mollusca; class Gastropoda; family Plakobranchidae; genus Elysia; species Elysia crispata. Next base: position 336,675 of record JAWDGP010006855.1, read on the forward strand.
GTTCCGTTCTTTTTTTTTGTCAATGATATCTTGATGATCTGAGCAAGCTTACCCCATTCTCTCTGCTCTCTTCCCTCCCCCCCCCCCCCCCCAATCCCCTACCCCCTCCTTGCCCGTGTTCTTCTCCATATGTAAGAACAAAAATCAAAACAAAAATATTTCAGTGTACTTCCCCCCTCTTTTTCATAAATACTTACCATATACTTTCTCAATCCTTTCTTATGAAAATGTAAACGTCAAGGAAAAGTATTATACTAAGAAAAAAAGTTTAAAAAAATATTAAGAGAGCAATTTACACAGCATAAAAATACACCACAGGAGAATGAATTTTTCAACACGACTTCAAATGACCCACACTACACCAAGGCTTAAGTAATTCAAAAAAAAAAAAAAAAATAAAAGATTCATAGCCAAACTGGATTACCTCTGGACGAGACTATAATTAGATTTGGGTTTCCTGGCCATTGCAGTTTGAAACGGGAATTTCCGGTTTCTGTGCCAAAAATACACGAAACAGGATTTCGCCATTTTGCGGTTTTTTTCTCCTAGACTAGTGAATGGAAAAGGTTTGAAATCTACTGGATCTCTCTCTGTCTCTGTCCCTTCTTTCTTTTTCCCTCTGTCTCTCTTTCTCCGACTATCTGTCTGGCTGTCTGTCTGTCTTTCTGCTTGTCTGTCTGTATCTTCTCTCTTTTTCCCACTGCATCTCTTTCTCTGTCTGTCTTCTGTCTGTCTGTCTCTCTCTCCCTTTCTCACTCTCTCTCTCTCTCTCTCTCTCTCTCTCTCTCTCTGACTCTCTCACTAGCTCATTCTGATTTCTGTTAAATCTGTGTGCAGTATGTACTGTTTGATTTCGCTTTATTTTCGGTTTCCTGCCACCTAGCGCTCTTCCTTGATATCCTGTTTTTTTCTTCTGAATACTCATCTTTGTGTCTGCACATTCTGTCGAATATATAAAAACTCTATGTATCTATCGTTTATATCTCCTTCCTTTCTTTTCATCTACCAACCGAAGTATGGCAAACCATCTATTCATCTATCTACCCAATAAACTCTTTATTTATTCAATGTCTACCTATCCGGTCATTCATCAATCTGTTTATGCGTACATCTCCTTATATATTTCTCCATCCATCATTCAATCTTTCTTTCCATCTTTGTCTTTTTCTCAACACAAGCTAAAGGTATTCGCATTGTAACTTGCTTTTTTAAAAATTTTTTCACTTTCCCCTCTTTTTTTCCCAAAGACTTGATCTCTACGAAAACTCTCTCATGCACCCCCTTCTTTGACTCACCCTCCCTCCACCCTAACCCCCCCCCCACCCCCCCCGCAACCGAAGTCCTCTCCCTGCTGTGACTTGGCGTGAGTAATGAAAAAAGAAGTGCGTATCTCCTGCTCGACGTCCGTGCAGTGCTAGAGCGAGCATAAGGCGGGAAGCACTTCCTTCAGGGATTACACAGGCGGCGCCCGGTCTGCTGGCCTCTTTGGGGGGGGGGGGGGCTTGATGTTCCTCTGTTCTTAGTCTATACGAGTGTGTAAGTAATTTTGTCGCTTGGTTTGCTTGCCTGTAGCTTTTTTTTTTTTTTTTTTTTTGGGGGGGGGGGGTGTACATGTTTCTTTGATCTTAATTTGTACCAGTGTGTGTATGTGTCTGTAATACCCACTACCAGTATGAAATGGACTTCGAAAATGTATTACCAATAATTTTCTTTTTATTCTTGATTCTCTGGTAAAGGTATGGTGGAGCACACGAGGCAATCCTCAACGGATTTTATGCAGTTGAAGCAGGCTGTAGTGGCTCGCTAGTAGCAGCTATGATGGTGAAGATTGGTCAGAGAGGCGAATTACTGGTCTCCACGGTTTGCCCTTCCCTCGGGAAGAGATGCCGACATGGCAGCGGTAGATGAGTCAAGTTTGATCTCAGTTCAAACCTTTCTTAGTCAGCAGCACGCTACACTCCTCCTTCAAATCGCTTCCCATCTCACAACATATTGATCTCTTTTTTTAAGTTTCTCGAACTACTCGATAGTTGGCTCATTACATGCAGATACCCCCCTCTCCTCATCCCAGTAGTCAATACCCTCTCCCCCTTGCAGCTCCTGCCAATCCCACGAATGACATTGTGACCCGCAAGATATGCAAGATTTATGGTTTCTCAGCGTGATGTGCGCAGCTAGCGCCTCCGCGATGTCAAAACTATTGACGCGTCCTTCACAGAGCAACACTCTCCTAAGTCGTTTGACAATTTATAGAAATTACGGCAGTGTAGCTCCTATAGGAACATTCCCGTGTCAGGCAGGTGAGGCAGGTTTACAGGGCTATTTTTAGCAACAAGGTCAAGACTGTCTGCAAAGTATTTAACGAAGCCTGGTGCACTGCGGCCTTGGAGTGACATAAAGTCATCTGCGTCAGAAGCTAGTCTAATACTATTTGCTCTCTCCATTGGCAAGTAATTAAAATCAAGTCTTTGATGTCGCAATAATATGTGAGCGGGCTCAATTAAAAATGCAATAAAATATTTTAAACTTTACCGACTCAGATATTCCGTACATCTGAAGTTTGTAAGATATCTTTGATTAATTTAAGATTGTCAGAAATCCATAAATACATTATGCGATTGTGGATGGTTAGAATAGCTGGAAGCCTTTTATAGTGTTTATATGGCAGTGGCATTGAGTACAATAGACGTGTCATATTTTAATTATATCGGTCTTCCTCAAGAGATTTTTCACCTTTTCAGGCAAATAAAAAAAAAAAAAAACAAATACAGAAAATGTTACAGTATGCTTATTATTGATTTCTTTTATACACAAAGCGTTGTGATTTTTAATAGAAATAAAATAAATTTGAAAATAGTTTTGATAAAAAACAAAGAGTTTGTAAGATTATAAGATTAAAATAGACGAAGTTCACACGGAGAGAGTTTTTTCGGTCTCTGGCAATGTGTTTGAATAGTGTCGAATAGAATCAATAGATAGGTAGCTACTTGATAGGACAATTTTTTAAAGTGAAAGACATATAAGTACATTGATAGATAAACAGTGAAAGGGGAAGTTGGATAAATATGTCGGTAGGTATACAGCTTCATGATTTAAAAGATAAATAGAAGATAAATGATATGAAGGATAGATGAATAAATACGTTGGTAACAATGGAACAGTAGATTAGTTGAAATTTTAAATTCTAACCGAATTCCTAAGCACACTTCATGTATTATACTATACTTTATCCAATTAGCAAATAGAAAGACAGCTGCAGTATAAATTTTCATAGATATTTAATACCCAAAATAAGAATGGCCGAATTAATGAAAAGTCAACTTCATGTAAATACATAGTTAGTTGAAAAGAATTTAATATGAATAAACTAATGTAAAATTAGACAAATGTTGATGGGGGATGAATGAACAGATTTTTTTTTTATATGTTTTTTTTTTTAATTATTTCTGGCAAAAAGATATAAGCATATAAAGAAGTTTGCAAGAAATATAGAGTTTGAGTGACAAGCAAGAGGCAAAAAGCAACCAGCAAGGAATCAAATGAAATAATACTATGTAAACAGAATGTAATATACAGTTACTTGGGCACATATACGTTTTTTTTTTATTAACTAAACATCCATTTATAAAAACATTGTATCAGACAAGGCTAGAAACCAAAGTAAGACGTTTTTTTTGCCAAGCTTAATTTAAAAAAAAAATGTGTATGAAATTTCGACGGACCTGATTGTCTTGCCAAATGCTCAATTTGGTCTCTATTTTTAGCAGTCGGTATGACCTTGTCTGTAAAAAAGTGAGTGGCGTGTTCCTGGCCTAATTCAAACTGTGACGTAACATAAGAGCGTTTAGCAAGGAACTATGTGTCACGATGGTAAAAGGGTTTATAAGTTTGGTAACAGAGTGGCCCCTCTGCTACGTCACTGCTGGTTCTAAACATACTGAGAATAAGGAAAAGGGGATGGGGGGGGGGGGGGGGGGGGGTTGGAATTAGGCTCCATAGCTTCAGAACCGCTCAAGCTGATGTAACCCGAGAGGTCCAACAAGTGAAGTTAGGTTTGCTTTAACTCCAGATTTTTTTTTTAATCTTACACCCATGATTCGGTAAAAAGCCTGATAGCTACAAGAACAGCCAAGGCGGCAAGGTCTACCATCAGGTTTGAAAAAAAAATCACCAATTCTGAGCGACAAGGCATAGGAAAAGTTTTCTGTGCATCGGTAAACACTTTTAAACAGCATCCGTAACCTTGATCTTTAGAAAACAACTATAGCTGTTTGCAGCTCTAACTTAATAAACTGTCATATGAAATACAATCCTCTTTTTTATTTTAATTTTTTTCTTCTTTTGTCAAAGGTGTGTTTCTTTGTTTATCTGTTGATATCTCTTTCTCTCCCCCTCCCTTTTTTCTCTCATCCTCTCTCTGTCTTTGTTAACTTTTTCTGTCTCATTCTGTCTCTCCCTACGATCATTCTCTCTCTCTCTCTCTCTCTCTCTCTCTCTCTCTCTCTCTCTCTCTCTCTCTCTCTCTTAATATTAATATTACCTCAGTTCGATCAATCTCTGTCTCTCCATCTTTGCTTTACCCCCGTTATCCTCTCCCTCTGACTCTATGTCCCAATAATACTCTAACAATCTATAGAGAAAGCAATGCTTCGCTCACTATTTCTCAAGTCGCGGTGGCTCCACCCTGAACAATCAATGTCTGGCCAGTTTCGGATGTCAACAAGCAGGAAGCGTGGACTCCAGTCCTCAACATGGCGATATTATAGCTCAACAATTTTAGAAAGATAAAGTTAAAAAAAAACACAAAAGAAAAAATTAAAAAATTTACCTAACCAAAACAAAATTAGTGTCCTTTTAGTCTTTTCGTCTTTATTATTTTAAACGCTGTCCTGGAGGCTCGAAGTCATGCGCTCCCATACTGGCGCTCCGTACCACAAACAGAAACATCGAACCCCTAACGTCGAGCTTCTCAACTTATTCTGTCGGTGTTGACCTGAGCCGGCCTGAGAGACCTCAGAGAGCGGAGGTCAGGTAGAGAGCAAGGCCAGGAGAAGCGAAAGGAAAAGTAAAAGTCATCAATCAGTCAGTGCACAAACAAAGACCAAATGGGATTTCCCGCATGTTGTGGCTGCACTTGACCAACGGCTAGCTCAAATTCAATCATCTCTCTCACTTTCTCCTTCACTCTCTCTCTCTCTCTCTCTCTCTCTCTCTCTCTCTCTCTCTCTCTCTCTCTTCCCCCCCACTGTCTCTCTCTCTATATATCTATCTCTTACTCTCTCTCAACCCCTTACCCTCTTTCTTAACTATTCTTTTTGTCTTTTTACCCTCTCTGTGAATCAATTTCTGTTCGTTTATCTTGTACTTACATGTAGTAATCATTTTATTTCTCTGTAGTGCATGTTTAAATCGTTATGCTGCCGGTCGCTCATAGCCTCTGTCGCACTTAATACTGGTTAAATTCAACGTCGCGATATATTTCAGTATTATTAAAGTAACTCAGCCAAGTAAAATTAGCAGAACACAATGAAGGGAGGCACACTTTAGTTGTTAGTTTGGCAGCATCTCGAGGGCAAACAAGAAACAAGAGTGCTTGTGTTTAGAACAGTAAAACTAAAAGAAATTAGAATACGAATGGTTTTCCGCGATAATTTTCTGGAGAATAGACAAGAGGAGACAGAGCTTGCAACATATTCTGGACACACATCGTCAGACACAGACGGCCGCAATCACTGAGTCAGGTAGAATAAAGAGCGGATGGTTAACTCATCTAATACGCTTTAGAAACGTTTAAAACAAATAGAAAAAAAAGTAGAAAAAAAATCTAGTTAAGTCTTAAAGTTATCGCCTGGGAAAATAATCGATAATTTCTTTTAATTATATCGCCTGCTCGCCTTGAAAGAAAATCCCTCATCGATATTTCTCATGTGAGCGACAACTTCAAAAGCTGCAGCGCATGAGAAATTGATTTTCATAACCGTTCTTTTCCTTTTGTTATATGTTTTTTTCTTCTTCTGATTTTCCCCCCTATTATTTTAAAGCTAGGACAGATAATAGTGTTCGACGCCGAGGTTTACAAGTGGGAATTAAAAAAAAAAAAGAAAGTCGTAAAATTATTGCATACAGTTTAAAAAGCTAAAATACCAAGTGATCTACAGCAGCATCAGCAGCATCAGCATCAGCATCAGCAGCAGCAGCAGCCGCACAGCTCGACGGTAACCTTTCTCAGAGAGTCAGCAACACAGGCATGAAAATGTCACCTACGCGAGTTTTATCGAAGCTACGGACATGCTCATATGGCAGGCGCGCGTTTAAACATCGCAACAAAATGCCAAAACGGAAAAGATATATCTAAAAAAAAAATATAAACAAAAAGATACGGAGGAAAAAGACGAAAATCATCGTAGCGTAATATGTCAGATGCTGCAGTCGTGCTGGGAATCTCCCGCTCCTGTGTGTTGTTGTTGCTGCTGCACAGCGCAGAGAGTAAGAGTAGCGACGACTTGCTCAAGGCGTGGAAAACAGCAATTAAGGTAGGCGGAAATATCGAGAGAAAGCGAGTCCTGCAATTTGTACTCTTCTGAACATTGCGCCTCAGGAAAGAAGTAAAAATCATTTAAAAGGGGAAAAACAACTTGGAAAAAAAACAACAACAAGAAGTTACTCGTATTGAGAAATTGCCATTATAAAGCCATTACAAGATAACCTTACATGTCCACCATTTCATAACTATCTACAGCATATGGTTTCTTATTAAACAAAAGGAAAACTAATAGGTAAAGTTTGTAAATGTTATGTTGAAATGAAGCTCATGAGCTGTCAAAAAAACAAACAAACAAAAAAACAAAAAAAAACCCAAAACAATCGCAGTCGACTTAAACTTTGAAGATTGACCCCAAATACAAATCTTCGACTTGTTTAGAACCAGTCATGACATCTTATTATTTCTCCCTAATTTTTTTTTGTAGAATGAGAATTGCTTTCTTCGCATGATGGCATTAAATGAAGCCGATGCTCCATGAAGTGTTGTTTTTTATTTGCTTTTTTTATATGTCTCCACAATAAGAACGACTATTCTTTATCAGACAAAATTAATTAATGAAGGACTTAAAAAATGGAGTAAAAAGTATAAAGGTATGCCGGTTGGTCTAATAAAATAGTACATCATTATATCTGATTCGATGACTGTAATGTGGACAAATAGTAAGAGTTTGGTTCTGAAGTTACCTCAAATAAAACAAAAGCATAACTCCATTTTTGGACCCAATGCGGTCAAATATTGATAAACTCTGTTAACTTGATGAGGAAAGATATGCCGACTAAATGAATAAAGTAAAGAATAAAAGAAATAAGACTAAACCTTGATATAAAAAACAAACAAACAAAAAAAAACAACAAAAAAAAACTCCTGGCCAGTTGCATGGAAACAGTTCATGACAGCAGAATATAATGCGATTTTAATAATTAAAGAAATTGAGGAGGTAAAAAGGTTTAGGTGACACACTCAATCAATGCGAATCTCTGGCCTTATCGGCAGACAAAATCAATCAGCACCAATCGAACAGCCAGCGGGCCAGAGTATCGATTAGGCTGTGCGGTGGTCTGGCCCAGTTCTCTCCCTTCTCAATCACTAGTTCCTGGTCAGATACACTGGTTAACTCCTCTTTAGAACGAGATTAAAACGGACTTGAAAAGCTTGTGTCGGAGAAAGTAGAAGAAGAAGAAGTAGAAGAAGTAGAAGAAGAAAAAGAAGAAGAATGCCTTGAAGCTAATATGCCTGTGACTTGTTAAAACATGCGAGAGAATTCCATGTGGAGGGTGAGAAAAAAGAGAAGCCAAGAGAGTAAACTGGAAAAAGATACGTGTTGTGTGTGTGTGTGTGTTTGAAGGATGAGGGGAGATAGCGAGGTAGGCTCTTAGAAATCACTTAGAGATAAATTTGCAATGAAGATGAATTATCACAAAGGAGAAGTGCTAAAAATGAAAAAAAGAAGAGAGAGAGAGAGAGAGAGAGAGAGAGAGAGAGAGAGAGAGAGAGAGAGAGAGAGAGAGAGAGAGAGAGAGAGAGAGAGAGAGAGAGAGAGAGAGAGAGAGAGATAAAGAGAGAGAGAGAGAGAGAGAGAGAGAGAGAGAGAGAGAGAGAGAGGGGGGGGGGAGACATGGGATTAAATTGGCAATGCAGTTTCGAAAAGACAACGAGGAAAGAGTAAGAAAGAAAGAGGGAGAGATGGAATCACGTTGGTAATAAACCTTGAGAATGAGAAGGAGAGTGAGAAAGAGATATATAGATAGATAGATAGATAGATAGATAGATAGATAGATAGAGAGAGAGAGAGAGAGAGAGAGAGAGAGAGAGAGAGAGAGAGAGAGAGAGAGAGTGTGTATAAACATGACAGAGGTTAAAAGAAGAGTAAAAGACTGAGAAGAAAAGTATCAGTATATCCATAACAATCTGTAAAAAATTCAAGCACCCTTTCTTGATTCTACAAATTGAAAATCTAATACAGTGATTTACAAAGCAACAACCACTTAACCAGAAATGAATATCCAATTCATTGCAGGTCATCTGAGAACTAATGAAATAATAAATCTAAATAAAAAGTAGTATTTACACACTTTAAATCCCATTTACTCAGGATTTTGAAATAAAAAAACAACAAAAAATTAAGACCCAGGTGGTTTACCTAAGGCAGAGGTACTGCAATGTTAACCATGACCCAGAGATGGTTAAGAAGTAGAAAAGGTGATAAAATGTTAGCCACGACCTAGAGATGGTTGAAACTAGCAAACGTGACATTATATTTGCCATTACCAATGGGTGATTTATATTGGCGGAGTTGACATTATATTTGCCATGACCCTGAAATGGTTTAGTGGTAGCCGAGGTGAAAAAAATGTTATTCACGACCCACTGATGGTTTAGAGGTAGCAGACGTGAAAAAAAATTAGCCACAACCCAGTGATGGTTTAGAGGTAGCAGACGTGAAAAAAAATTAGCCACAACCCAATGATGGTTTAGAGGTAACACAGGATGGTTTAGTGGTAACAGACGTGAGAAAATTTGCACGACCCAGTGATGGTTTAGAGGTAACAGACGCGAAAAAAATGTTTGCCACGACCCAGCGATGGTAGGAAAGGTGATAAATTGTTAGCCGCAACTAGAGATGGTTTACTGGTAATGAGGATGATAAGATGTTAGCGATGGTTTAGTGGTCGCAAAGGTGATAAATGTTAGCGATGGTTTAGTGGTCGCAAAGGTGATAAAATGTTAGCCACGACCCCAGACCCAAAATGTGTATTTTATATTTGTTTAAATAATCCAACTGTAAATCGGTATGCGAGTATAATACTTAAGCCTCTATAAGTTATCGTTGGATGATAATCTTCCAGAGACCAAATAACTGTTTTTGCTATGCAATTGGCTCATTTTGTTAGTATAACCATTGTATAAAGAGATGATGCAACGTTCTTTTAGAGCAAATTAAATATGTCTTAGAAAACGAGGATCTAAACACGGCAAGATTGGTTGGTTTTTTTTCGTGTCTTGAACCCCTGCTGCGAACTTGATCCTTATCGTTTGATGGTGTGGTCCTTATTCACATAACTACTTGCAATCCCCCATGTGCAGACGGCTGCGCAAAAGTAACACGTGATAGGCTGGATGTAGTGAACGGATAGATATCTGGCTGGAGTTGTAATAACTCGTTAGAAACCTTCCAAGAACGATACATTGAGAAGCATGTAGGCAGCAATATTGATGAGAGAAGATTGCGCAACACAGTTCCAACAGCTCCACACTGGTTTAGTTTAATAGTTTCCTTCATGGAGGCAGACGGCAATCATAGTTTTAAACATCGATCAAGGAAATGTTCTCATACGTCACAAACTGTCACGCTTCCCGCCGGAAACCAGTTTAGAGCAGCCGACAATTTATTCCCAGAACTGGGCCACCGGTGGCAGACCTCCACAGGGCGTGCAGACACGGGCTGGGACTGTTTGGTGGTATGGCCTGCTGTTTGGGCGGTTCCGTTCATAAACGATCGTAGAGGCATGTTGTTGTTATTGTCGATATAGTTGTTGTTAGGTTGTAGTTGTTGTTGTTGTCGATATAGTTGTTGTTAGGTTGTAGTTGTTTTTGTTGTTGTCGATATAGTTGTTGTTAGGTTGAAGTTGTTGTTGTTGTTGTCGATATAGTTGTTGTTAGGTTGTAGTTGTTGTTGTTGTTGTTGATGTTGTTGTTGTTGTTGTCGTCGATATAGTTGCTGTTAGGTTGTTGTTGTTGTTGTTGTTGTTGTTGTTGTTGTTGTTGTTGTTGTTGTCGGTATAGTTGTTGTTAAGTTGTTGTTATTGTTGTTGTCGATATATTTGTTGTTAGGTTGTAGTTGTTGTTGATAAGACAGTGGTTTTTGTCCGAGAATTGACTCATGATACATAGCTAAAGATTCCATCTAGGTCTCTGCCTTTCTCCCTCTCTCTCTCTCACTCAATTTTTCTTCCCCTCTCTCTCTCCTTCATCAGGCTGTCCTTGTCTGTCTTCATCATTGCACCTGTCAGTTCTCCGTATGTCAATCTATCTTCAGAAGAATTTCTATTCAAATACGTCCAGATATTGTAGCTATTTTGATCAGCTTTCCTTGAGTATCAGTTTATTTTCTTATATATCTTAGCAGGTTTTTTTAAAATATGGAACGCCTGAATGTTGTCTAAAATCTGCTTATCCGTTCTTTCTTTCTGTTTTTAACTTTTGGACTTTGTCATATAATACATTATAGTCCCTAGTCCCTCTCGCATCGTGCCAGCTTCAATATGTTTCTAAATAGTTATGTATTTTACACTCTCAAACCTTTCTCCTCTCTCACGTTCGTTTCTTCCATCTCTCTGTTTCATAATCACTCCTTTCCTTGCTCCAACCTCTCTATCCCTCTATTTCTCTCTCTCTCTCCTTTTTTCTCTCTCTCTTCCTTCCTCTCACTCTTTTTCACTCCTACTTATCTCTCATTGTCTACCCGTCTCCATCTTTTTCTCTTTTTCTCTCAGTCTGTCTGCCGTTCTCTCTCGCTCTCTCTCTCTCTCTCTCTCTCTCTCTCTCTCTCTCTCTCTCTCTCTCTCTCTCCTTTCTCTCGTTCTCTCTCTCTCTGTCTCTCTGTCTCTGTCTCTCTCTCTCTCCTTTCTCTCGTTCTCTCTCTGTCTCTCTCTCTCGTTCTCTCTCTGTCTCTCTGTCTCTCTCCCCCCCCCCCTCTCTCTCTCTCTCTCTCTCTCCTTTCTCTCTCTCTACCTTCCCCTCTTTTTCTCTCCCGCTTTTTAAGAAATCAATGACCTAATAAATCCAAATTGCTCAACTTTTCCTAAATCTGAGGACGAGTCTCAGACAGGGATAAAGCGGAGTAGGCAGGAAACAGCCGTTTATAGAAATAGAGTATAATACAAAAAAAAAGCGTTCTAACTTACGTCACGTACTCTATAATAATTGTGGTAACAACCATTCCTCTCCCTCTTCGCTCACGTTTTGGTTCAATCCTCGTCTTTCCACCAAAAGACCTATTTATATTTACAGACACACACACATACACACATATATATATATATATATATATATATATATATATATATATATATATATATATATATATATATATATATATAACTCTGCCCCGTTTCCACCCATCGTATTTAAAGCTTAGACAATTGAACATGCCATTAGATATTTCCTGTCTTGGCATCATCACTTGGCGATACACACATTCAACGAGACAATTGTGCTGTTTTTTAGGTATGAGTTCTTTGATTGGTACCCAGGCGCAGGCGACAGCTGCGGACAGGTTTCTTTCCCGTTCTCCAGGCTTGTTATCCAATATCTTTGACATACGAGACAAGGCATCACTTTTATTTTCAAATCTTTTTGTTATTGCCGATGGACTACCTGATAATCGATCAATCAGTTAATCAATAAATCGAACTTTTCATTCCTGTAGCAAAAGAAAACTTAGTCCTACATTTTTTTCTTGGTCTTCTTAGTTTTCAGGAGAGGACATTTTGCTCCGTCAAACCGAGGACAAGACTGGTTAGAAAGGACTCAACACAAACAAACTGCCCAGAAACTGAACCCAGGTCCTTGTCAGTCCTCTGTCCAGCACCGCAACAACTGGACAATTTGGCGCTGCTTAGCGTAATTCTCTTGACGGACAACACTGTCAGACTAACCCAACGACAAGCGATTTGCGCAGCTAAATAATCTAAGGTATCATAAGAGGTTAACTATAGTGTTATCAAAGATACAAAAATACTAGTTAGTCCTAAAGAGGCAGATATTTTTTTTGTCTTTACGTTTACCAATCCTCTCTAACACTCACATGCAAATGATTTTTTTTTAACTACACCATCCCTTTCCGAGGTTATAGATCTCCGGTTGAAGCATAGAGGTTTCTTGCTTGAACTTCAGTTCAGCCCAAAATAGAGGATAAAATAAGAAATAGTGTTTACGAGGCTGTATACATTCATACCATTAACAGGTATGAGTGTGTGTCTGAGAGAGAGACAGGGAGAGACAGAGAGAGACAGAGAGAGACAGAAAGAGAAAGAGAGAGAGAGAGAGAGAGAGAGAGAGAGAGAGAGAGAGAGAGAGACAGAGAGACAGAGAGAGACAGAATGAGACAGAAAGAGAAAGAGACACAGAGAGAGAGACAGAGAGAGAAAGAGACAGAGAGAGAAAGAGACAGAGACAGAGAGAGACAGAGAGAGAGAGAGAGAGAGAGAGAGAGAGAGAGAGAGAGAGAGAGAGAGAGAGAGAGAGAGAGAGAGAGTGAGAGTGTGTGTGAAGGAAGCAATGGGCAGAAAGGGGAGAAAGGACGCCGAGTAACAGAAGACCAGATTTAACTTTAACTCGAAAACCTAGGACTCAGCTTCGATCACTATAATTGTGCCGTGTAGAACAGCTATATCCAAGATTATCGTGAACAGTTTATGTTTTCAGAAACAAGCAACTCTGTACATATAGAAACTAATCGAATCATTCCTGGCTGCATTTTTTTCCACTGTGAAGTAAATTATCCCTTTCCAAGGAAATCTATTTCTTTTTTTTCTTCCACTGAGGCTATAATGATCTTAGTGATTATCTCTGCCACTCGGCTTACCTCCCTTATCCTCCGCCTCTTTTCTTACTCTCTCTTTCTTCTCTCTTCATCTCCCTCTCTCATTGTCTTCCTCTTAATTCTAATCTTTTTTCTTTCTCTATCTTTCTGAGTCCTTTTCTTTCTCCCTTCGTTTCTTTCTCAATCGATGTCAAGTTTGTGATTACAACTGCTTCCTCCCTTACAATTATTTCCTCTATTTCCCTCCCCAATTCTCCCTTGCTCACTGAATACTGTATGTAAAGAACATGGAGCCTTTTACACACAACACACACACCCATACATCCTCCTCATTCACTAACACCCACACCCACACACACACACACACACAACCACACAAACAGGTACCTGCTCCGACATGTCGGCCATCAATGAAACCAACGCCTTGCCGAGTCTTTCAGATTTTCAGACTTTGAAACCAGGTCGGTTAAAACAACACAGCTTGAATCGATAGGTATCGATCTCTCTCTCTCCTACTATCCCTCTATCTCTCTGACTCTCTGTCTCTCTCTGTGTCGGTCTCTCTGTCTCTCTCTGTCTCTCTCTGTCTCTCTGTCTGTCTGTCTGTCTCTCTATCTATCTATCTCTCTCGCTCTCTCTATATCTATCTATCTCCCTATCTATCTATCTATCTCTCTCTCTCTCTGTCTCTCTCTCTCTTTCTGTTGTCTGTCTCTGTCACTCTCTCTCTCTCTCTGTCTCTCTTTCTCTCTCTCTCTGTCTCTCTTTCTCTCTCACCCACTCCCCCTCTGGCGCTGTACAAGTTTTAAAACAATCCCAACACTCCTAATTCTATCACACTAAATGGGTTTTATGAGATTAAAGAAACGGAACGAGAAAATCGCAATAAAACTGAGTATAGCCCGGTCCGTGTTGCGATGCAGGTTTCAGTTTCTAAAATGTTTTATTAAAATCTGTGATTCGAGCGTTTAAACACACCTATGCACTGACACACAATGTAGAGTTTGACAAACCTATGCACTGACACACAATGTAGAGTTTGACACACCTATGCACTGACACACAATGTAGAGTTTGACACACCTATGCACTGACATACAATGTAGAGTTTGACACAAAAGAGCAGGAAACACTAGTGTTTTCTGAGAGAGTTCTCTTGTGCCGCATGTATTGACGTCAATAGATTTACAATTAGATCAAAATCTATTACTGGCTATCTGATTGACTGGCCGAGTCTGTTGATAAAATTGGTCCATAGCAGTAATCAAACAGCAAAGTCTTGCGCCTAAAACAGAAGAGTAAACAGTTGACAGCCCGCATTCATTCAAACGTCGCCTTTATTTTGAGCTAGGACTACAGAGACCATATGTGAGCACTAAGGTTTTCTTTGCTCACTATATATATGTATATATAACAGATTTTGTTCTCATCCAAGTATGCTAACCGAGGGTGTGGGGCTGGGGGAGGGGGATAAGGAGAACAATAAGAAGAGCCTTTTCCAAGAGTGTGACATGCTAACCGAGGTTGTGTGTCTGTGTGTGTGTGTGTGTTGGGGGGGGGATAAGGAGAACAATAAGAAGAACCTTTTCCAAGAGTGTGACATGCTAACCGAGGGTGTGTGTCTGTGTGTGTGTGTGTGTGTGTGGGGGGGATAAGGAGAACTATAAGAAGAGCCTTTTCCAAGAGTGTGACATGCTAACCGAGGTTGTGTGTCTGTGTGTGTGTGTGTGTTGGGGGGGGGATAAGGAGAACAATAAGAAGAGCCTTTTCCAAGAGTGTGACATTCCACAGGGATGCGAACCGCCGACCAGCCGATCCAACAGCTTAGTGTCTGTCGTTAGTTCAAAACACCAAAGCTTTGGTCTTTCGTTGTCTAAATATAATACGGCCACCAATACATAAAAAAAATTATTGGTCCAAGATATTACTGGGCAATAAAGCCAAGACCGGTCTATAGAAGATCGCAGAAGGTAGACATTTCAATGAAAGTCTTTCTGAGAATATCTCAGTCCCATGGCTAAGGTTTTGCTTTAGCATAGGTGTCTATATCAGTGCGGCATCTTTTACGGGTTTTTGTTGTTGTTGTAATTTACATGTCGCTGGATTTTTTTTTCAAAGCTAAACTAACTAACCAACCAATCAGTCAGTCAATCAATCAATCCAGATCATCCTAAAGCCATACTTTAGCTTTAAAAATAGTCAAACCTCATCAGCCACATTAGTCACTATTCAAAACGGATTGAGCCTCCGTTAAATTTAAAGACGAAAAGGGGGGGGGGGGGGAATAAAAAAAACCCAGAAAAAGGGACTCATTAAATTTTCAACCAGTGTAAAGGCATCAGCGAGTCACTCAGTGCAAAATCACAAGTGTGTTGTGGTTACACCACGGCGACATTGTGTCGACGTCTTTTATTCTGTTTTTCTGATTCTTCGAGCGTCTTTGACTAACACGAACGATAACTCTCAACTCCAGAAAGCGATGCTGTGAGTGACCTCCCCTTGTCTGGCTGGTTCCGGCGCTGCTTCTGCTTCTGCGGAGCTAGGTGTGGCTGGCTTCGTGACGTCTATTCTCTAACAAAACTCCTATTATAAACAGTCTGCTAGGTTTTTTTCGCCTCTGTTTTAATTTAGCGCTATTTTTCATTTAATGGTTTTGAAATGCTTGTTTCAGCCGGCGGCAATTATTCTGCCGATTCGTATGAGATCTCAAACCAATTTTGGATTTGTCACAGATTCTCTAAAAGACTAAAGAACGAGGTTTGTTCTTCGGTTTTTCTTTTTTTTTTCTACTCCACATAGTTTTGAGTCTTTTGAAATGATGTCGGCGCCGGCAAAACATTTTTTTTTTATTTTATTTATGTTTTGATTTGTCTTGCCTTTTGTTTATTTCTGTTCATCATGTCCTGCCATACATTTGTCAACCTTTGGCATGTATATATATATATATATATTGGTCGAATTCTCGTCTAGCCAGCATCAGTCCCTGGCATTACTGAAAGCCTAGTCTTCGATAAAAATTTTAGAAACTTTGGGAACGTAAAGCTAACCTAGGAAACTTCAAACTAGTGACTATGTATAACCATGTGTAGCCCAACATGTATAACCGACATGTACAGCCTGCAAAGTGTATTAGAATCTACATGTAAAAGCTACAAATGGAACTCCCGAAGCGCGTCATGTAACTGCTCAATCTCGTTTCCACTGCTCCTACAACTCTTTTTCGGTCTTAAAATCAAAAGGAGCAAATGAAAGAGGGTCAATCTTGAAAGACACAAGTGGTACAGTGGTCCGCTGCATTAGTCTAGCGATGCCATTCTCCACCGTCTAGTCCATGTAAATACATCCAGAAATCTATTGACAGACGTATGCAGTGATGTTTGCAGAGACGGTCATCTAGAGAGGAATTTAAACACCAGGCCTTTCAAAAAGCCCAAGGAATTCATGTATTAGTAATATAAAGGATTGCACATTAAAACAGAAACAAAACAAGACAAAACCAAAAAAAAAAAAAAATCCTGCAAATTTGATACAGCGCCTTTGCCTTGGCCAGTTAGTATAGACTATTGCCGAGGTCTACCACTGTTAACGCAATAAGGTGATGGTTTTGTTGAAATAACTCATCTACAAAATGGCAATCTCAGAACTTTTGAAGCCTATTAGAAAAAATAGGAGTTTGACGAAAAAAAAAAAAAAGAAATGAAGCATCATTCTTTATGTGATCGGTTTCATTTGCGCTTTGCGCTCATTTCTGTGTTGTGAGGAACACGGTTTGCTCACAGGATGTTGTGCCGAGATATAACGTGCACATGTTTTAAATCCGAGTATGGTGATGCGTGTGATTCCGAAACCCTCTCTACTGTTTAATGTCTCAATTGGTTGAACCAGAGTTCAGATGGTTGAACCAGAATTCGATCCCCTGACCGTCTGCTGCAAAAATTCCAATGCTCAGTTCATGTCTTTTGTGGAGATTTGCTACTTTTTTAACTTGAAATAATTTATTGCTAAAACTGGTCCAAAGTTTGTTTTTCCTTTATTTTTATTACTTTTTTTAAACATGAAAACCATGATTACACTGCAATGCCTCATACTTCAGCATTCGATTAGAACAGAATAACTCTGACCAGCTTCAATATATTTCCTATTCTAGTTGTTTGTTTCATTTTAAATCAATAAAAACATATGCGTATATATATGTAAAAAAAGAAGCAGCAATTATTTTGGTAACCTGTGTGAAGTGTAATTAAAAGACAAAACCTTTGTTAGCTAGACAGTCCACTTTCTATCTAGCGATGATCTGACGATTAAAGACGCTTCGCCATCGGGTCCTGGCAACTACTAGGTGGTGAGTCATGGACTTAGATTTAAGACACACTTGGCTTCACCCAAGCTTACAAACTATTCCAACAAAAACAAACAAAGAACCTGAAAATGAATATTAACACAAGCTTTTTTTCGTTAAACATTTTTTTCCCATCAGTATGATCAGGTTCTTTGTATCAGATCGTTATTTAAGCTTCACGATTAATTAAAATATGTAAAGAGATGCTAAGTGATGCTGTGACATGTAGATAAAAATTTAATTAAAATAATCGCTGATTTTTGAAGGAGAAACAGGTCGATTGTGTCTCATTGCCCTCCTTTCGCGAGATCTTTTTGATTATGCGAAAAAATTATGGGTCAAATGAAAAGAATTGAAAAAATATTTACGTAAGACGCTAATAAGATTCGTAAAAACAAGATCTGGAATAAGTGAAAGCTCGTGAAAATTAATTTGAGAAACAATGAAATAAAAAAATTAAAAAGGAAATAAATAAAGAAAAACAAAATTTTGCTTGAAATCGACTGGTCAAACAGCAATACAATTTAGAGAGCGAGATTATAGTAATCACATTGTGAGGAAGGTAAATCTATTGAAATCCAGGCCAAAAAAAGCACCATGCATTCAGCAGAATATATCAGAGAAAGAAAAGTTAAAAAGTAGGACGAGCCTTTCAAAACTGCTTGATTTTGGTTAAAATTTATCTGATTCTTGAAATGATTTTATCAATTGTGGCAAGCCAGCACCAAGAGGTTTCAACTGCTTGGACAACTGTCTACCTAGACAGGGCATTAAAACATCAATAAACAGGTCTGGAGTAACTATTTCTGGAAGGATATGGCGACAACCGGCAACCAGTGCCCTGCTTAAGATATCCCTGTAATCCGAGAAGGTAAGCGAATTTATAGTTTGAAGTTATTTCTCTTTGAGGACTGCACAATCATGGTTGTTTGCTGAAGGAGGAAAAAAAACAGGATAAATACCATGTTTTTCTGGAAGTATCGACTAAAAAATCAACCTGCATATTTCACTTTCTATTTATCGTCAGAAAATTTCTCTAGACATCGTGTCACTTTCCTTCACATAAAATACAGCTTTCTCAATAATCACGGGAAAAGCTTACGAAATATTTATGTCCTGCCTGAGTCGCTCCTTCATTTTTCAGATTGTTAGATCGACCTGGTCCTTGACTCAGTCTGAAAGGCTGTGTGATACCAACAACAGTCAGGGACTCCATAATTATCTTGTTGACACGACAAACAACATTTTTGAACTGCCGAAAACTACCCAGTTCTTTACTGGTACCACAATAATAACCGTAACATTCTGGACAAATAAAGATTTTGCTGCTGCTGCTTCATTTGCTGAAACGGCTATTTCATAACTACTTCAACTATCTTGTTGTTGTTGTTGTTGTTGTTGTTGTTGTTGTTGTTGTTGTTCTTCTTCTTCTTCTTCTTCTTCTTCTTCTTCTTCTTCTTCTTCTTCTTCTTCTTCTTCTTCTTCTTCTTCTTCGTCGTCGTCGTCGTCGTCGTCTTCTTCTTCTTCTTCTTCTTCTTCTTCTTCTTCTTCTTCTTCTTCTTCTTCTTCTTCTACCACCACCACCACTACTACTACTACTACAACAACAACAACTACTACTACTACTACTACTACTACTACTACTACTACTACTACTACTACTACTACTACTACTACTACTGCTAGCACTAATACCACCACCACCACCACCACCACCACTACTACTACTACAGCTACTACTGCTACTACTACTACTACTACTACTACTACTACTACTACTACTACTACTACTACTACTACTACTACTACTACTACTACTACTACTACCTATATCCCTACCGCTTATATTGCGTGAAGAACTTCTATCTACATTTCGAATATTATAACTCCTTAATTTATTTTTCTATTTTCGTTAACTTCTACTTAGGACCGCAAAGCTGCTGTATAAACGTTTTAATGCAACGAGCTCAGAAAATAAGTAGGTAAATTCCGAAGGACAAGTTTACGATTAACTAAAAAAAAAAAAAAATAACGGAAAAAGGTTATTAAAAAATTAAACAAGTTTATGTAAGCTGCAAATTGGTATTGTATAAACTACCCAGGGCGGCGTCGATTTAGGTTGAGCAATTTCTTTAATGCGAGGCCACCGTCTTCAGTTCGACAAAACGCACGAGATTTTTGCGCTGCCTCAGAGAGTTCTTTCTATCTCTGAACGTCGATAGGTGTTTCTCTTGGGTTACAGTGACTTTCTGGCGTCGCCTCATTCTCGAGACAAGCATTGATCTCCGGAAAACGTATCGGGGCGTTGACATACGAATGGTTGATCAAAGACACGTCAAGCAGGCGCTGCTTGTAAAGCATTACTTCTTGATTAAAAAAAAAACAAACAAACAAGGAACCAGAAACTAGCAATATCGTCATTTCACAAGTAACGGTCAAACGAAATAATGGGCATTTTTCTTTTTTTAAGCAATGAACTGAAATAAGCAGATATATTTCAAATTTTTTACATAGCTTCTTACTCATGTGTTGCCGCTGCTAATGGCGTTTATGATAATATTACACAAAAATTATTGAAAAGAAAACGCAGGTCAATTAAAAAAAAAAAGCATTTTGGTACAAAATAAAAACTTTTAACACGAATCTTAGTACAGTTTTCCTCAAAACAGGTAGCAAAAATAAATTCAGCAGGATAATTATAAGTCATAAACATGTTTTCCTACGTGCTCCACTAACATCAGTTAAACGTGAATCATATAATGGTGTATGGAAATATAGATCTATCAGCTCGAAAGAAAATGAGGTTCAGTTGTGAATCATAGAATAATGTTTGATCTAAAACTAAGTTGTTTCATTTAAAATGAGTCACAATGCACGACGTTAAGTTTATCGGCTGGAATTACTAATTTTCAAAGTTAATTATAGTCAAATTATATAAAGCATTTTTGTTGCTACAGGTTGGCCGTTTGTCAACTTGCTGAATATAATATCATTACCAAAAAAAAAAAAGTATATATACTACTTTCAATTTTACCACGTTTTATAAATCCAAATTTGAAAGAAAACCTTTTTCTGAGGATTGCTAGATTTAATGCTAAAACTAAATAAATTTTGATATGCCAGTTGTGTTCATCTTCATCTCTATAATATATATATATATATATATATATATATATATATATATATATATATATATATATATATATATATATATATATAATAAAACATTTTCTATTAGGACACGGTACTAAATGTTCCGGCGGATGATAAGACGAGCATCTTCCAGTCTGATTTACTATATCAAAGAGGAAGAAAAGGGTCTCAAATTACTTCTTAATCAAAGCGATTGCAAATGTTCCTGGTTTAGCCACATATTTTTTTTTTGCATGGCAGCCTCGAATTCACTATTCGTGATCAAGAGATTACCAGCACACAATGAGGTTAAAATACGGGCCAATTAAAATTCAAAACATGTAAAACAAGGCGTTGAGTCCGAGTGGGGCTTGCAGCTGTTACCTCTGCTAGTAAGACAAACGCTAGACTGAGCCCAGGCTGGTGACAACATCACTATCCTGCCGACAAGCTTCCCGTGACAGGCAAGAGCCAAATGGTCCCATATCTTGGTCGGAAGAGCCCAAACTTAAGCTGGTACCCATTCACAGCTGGACGGCCTCGAACAGTGGAAGGTGACTTTCCCAAGGACGCGTCGCTAGATCAAGCTTCAGTTTTGCCATCCAGAATCTCCAGATCCTCAACTTCACCACCATCATCAAATTTAATGCTTTGACAGATATAACATCACACGCAGACGCCTACAAGGAAAGCAGATTTAAAAAAAAAAAAAAAAAAAAAACGCGGGCAAAATTCTTTACAGAGCTAGGAAACTGCGACTGAGCTTTAAAACCCATCGGTTTTAATCTTACGCATGTTTAGTTATTTTACCGACGGAAGACTGGTGATTTGGAAGAGCATTTTATTTATCGATAACAATTAGAGCCATTTAACCGCTTTATCGCCGGCGGTGCATTGATCTAGAAACTCGGTACCATTCCTTCCCCTCCGCCTCATATTGTTCTCGCCACACTTAGTCTCCCAATTACTCCGCTCCTTTTCAAATAACGACGCCAGCCTGTTCACACAATGACCCATATATTCCTCCGCGCGCAATAGCTGGCTCAATGTGTGGAGCGAAGTGAGTGACAATATTGTAACCTTTGGACAAGTTGGTTTGGTTTCTAGCGTAAAACAACAGGTCTAGCGTCATTTTTCAAGGTTGTCACGGACAAAATGTATTGTATATCTCGACAGGATAATCGATGTAACTCAACGGAGACAAGGAAGTTGCGGAGACCAACCAGAAATCAGGAAAACTTTACCTACACGTAGGGGGCTTTTTATCGAAAAAAAAAAACCTTTATGATATTGTTATCATTGTCCTGATCACTGCGCTCCCAGATCCATTCCATCTAATAGCAGTTATCACGCAGATTAGGTTGTGCTGGGTTTGTATGAAGTGACTTTGGATCTTACGTTACTTTTCGCATGTTTTACTGCGACATGTAGCAAGACATGAACAATACGTGTTAAAGTTTAATCGCTACTTCACCTCTTAAAAATTATTCACAAGAATGTCGTTTTGCATGCGATGTATACTCTCGCTCATAAATTGGTTATGTATATTACAAGCATGATCCCTCGTTCAATGAGCAGGTCGGGAAGACAACTACATCGAGGAAATGCAAACTTCACGACAGACTATTATCCTCCAGAGGCATACAACGGCGTCGAAGTACATTAAGGTTACAACAATATCAGATATATCTCCTTCAGTGCCATACACTACGTTAAAGAAAAGCAAAATTTACAACAACAATAGATATATATATATATATATATATATATATATATATATATATATATATATATATATATCTATATATATATATATACTCCAGAGCCATACAACTGAGTCGAAGTAAAGCAAAGTTTACAACAATATCAGATATATCTCCTTCAGAGCAATACACTACGTTAAAGAAAAGCAAAGTATATATATATCTCCTTCAAAGCCACTCATATCACAGTTTTAAAATATACAGAACCTTGAGGCACTAGAATTCTTCTTATGTTTTCATATAGACGTTCTTTGAATGAAGGAGAATCTCAAGCAAAACAGTAAACTAAATTGGGCGCTATCTTTTCAGTAGCCCTCTTTTCACTTTATCTCTCTAACGACACTACAATGTAGTGCTGATGACCCATTACAGATAAATGTAGTGCTCGACCTGATGTGGTGAAAAAGTGCCCTCAAAACGTGCAACTGCTCAGAAAATATTACAGAGAAAAAAAATTCAAAGTCCTCATCTTTTTAAATTGATTGGATTACCCTGGTTTGCTAAAGCTCATAAATATTCAGGAACGCTAGATCTAGTCACAATCTCTATAACTCATGCAAGGCAAATTAAGAAAAATTGCTTCACATGAATTTTTCTCTTGTTCCTTGTTGACAAATAGTGGATCTGGTCGATAGATATTAGAAGTAAAAGCTGCTTGCAAAAGAAGCAAAAGTGATGTTTACATTCAAACCACTGCTCTGGAAGAGATGGCGGCAAAGTTTCCAGGACGCTTGCGTCTTTACGATGGTGGAGGTCAAATTTCATTAAGTTTTTTTAATATTTCCAGTTTTTCACTTCATTAGAGTAAAACAATATGTTTTATATATTAATGATATTATAAAATAACAATAATTTGTTTAAAGAGCGCCATACGGTTTGAAAATTGTAAACAGTCTTTTGAAGTTATTTGGTTCACCATGACAAATTTGGCAAAAGATTTTGGAGAATTAATAACAAAAAACATATAATGAACTTTCAAATGCAATTTTTAAGCTTAATCCAAAACTTTTCTTTAATTTTTTTTTTATCGCGTGGGACACTCATCTCGACAGATTAAAATTCAGTCAACTTTATCACTGTACATCGAGTGGTTTTGGAGGAGATAGCGGAGGAAAAAAAAAAAGAAAGAGGCCTTTTATAATACAGATATAATTTTATGTTCTTTATTTTCTTTATATACCATCTGGAATAGGTCCACTCCGCAAATACCTCACTAACAAAAATATTCCGGGTCAAACAATTATCTCAAGATTAGAACAAACAAAAAAAAAAGCCACAGGAAATAATTTTGATACGGCTTTTTTTACGTAAATCGCAGGTTATAGATTAAAAATTTCCACCTAATAAAAAAATACACTGATTTGTTAACGAAAGTTCTACTTGGTTCTGTGAGATATGCTCGATCAAGGTCTGATTGCAAAGTGAAATGCTTGCAATCTCGTCAAACTAAATGTGCTAAATACAATTTAATTTTCTTTCTACCGCCCCATCCCAATACCCCACCAAAAATGTTTTAATAAAAAAATAGAAATAAAAAACAAAAAACCAGCACTTATTGTTGATTATTGTTGAGATCTTTTCTTTTTTTATCCCCCGTCCGCATATCCCTCCTCTCTCCCTCACCGACATCTCTTATCCAGTTTCCCTTGTCCAGAGCCCCCCCATGAACCCCTCTGACCTGATCCCGTGAGCCTCACGGAGTGGGGCACTAATGAGATTAAACTTTAAACCCGGACAGTAGCAGCTCGTGGCCGATTGAATTCTTACATCCCACTAGCGAGTATAATGAAATCAACGAGACCCGAGGAAAATTGTTTTAAAGACAACTCACAAGTAGAGATTGACCACGAAGACTTCGGGGAAACCCAGCAAAAAAAAAAAAAAAATTCAGCCAAGGAGAAGACGGTTTTTTTTTTTTTATTTTCACTTCGGGTTTTTCCAAAAAAAAAAAAAAAGGGCTTGATCGCACCGCGTGACCCCCCGTGTCTAAACGCATTACCGAAGCTGTAGTGTCTATGCTGGGGGGTATTGATTTGGTCAAGGGGGAGGGACAAGCACATTAATTTCTAGAGATTTGACCACCGAGCTGTCCAGATAAAAGTCCTTCGCTGTCCAGCTTCGGCCAAGGCCCCAGTCCTTCAGTCAGTTTCCTCAGAAGTGATCTTCGCCCTCTTCCACCCCACCCCCCCACCCTCTCCTCTCTTACCTCCTACTCCCGACACACAGTTTACATTATTTTTTTTTTACTATGAATGATGCGGAGATCTATGTATCTGCTAGCCATTTCCTCTTATTTAAGTGGTACATGGACATATATTAAGATAGATTGGTAGATAGATAGAGAGATGGGAAGAGACAGAAGAGAGAGAGAGAGAGAGAGAGAGAGAGAGAGAGAGAGAGAGAGAGAGAGAGAGAGAGAGAGAGAGAGAGAGAGAGAGAGAGAGAGAGAGAGAGAGAGACATCACAGTTTTAAATGGATATTTGTATTGACACATCTGTGCTCTCCTCCTTCTAAAGGCCCAAGCAATTTTAAATATTATGCTTTCTGTTTATACTTTCGTTTTCATGAGAGAAAATTTCTTTTTACTACACCCTTCATCTATTACTCCTCTAAGCTTACCTGCCTACCGTAAATCTTTTACCTTGTGACATTAGTTTTCTCGTTTCTTCGCCCAATCTTTGTTGGAAATGAAAAAATCTCCATCCATGTTACAATTTCTTTTGTCTTCTCTCAGCTCGTTTTCTCTCGTCTTTTATCACTTTGTCTGTCATTAATTCTGCCTATCTGTATAGAAGTCACTTAACTTCTTCTTGCCTCTACCTCTCTCTCTCTCTCTCTCTCTCTCTCTCTCTCTCTCTCTCTCTCTCTCTCTCTCTCTCTCTCTCTCTCTCTCTCTCTCTCTCTCTCTTTCTCCAAGCCACTGTTGTAACATAGAATATAGACCTGCCCAAACGAACAGTTTAGAAGGAGCCTAGAAGTAGCGCTGTCTTATATTTTCCCTATTTCCCAGAGACTGAAATAGCAGTGACAATTACATTGATTTTACCAATGAGCGCCTGGAGTGAGAAACTAGCAGGCACTTAAGAGATTTTCACGCCTACCATGCCTAACGAGTCAATATTTAATAACTCTGATGATCGTTCATCAACATTTCATGTTCAAGTTTCTACAGCAGCATCACATATTGCATGTGCATAACGATAAAATGAGACCATTATATTGTAATTTGTCATTGACAAAGACGTTAAAAACATGTTAGTTTTTATAGAAGCATTACATATTTCATGTGAATAACGATAAAGTGAGTCCATTATATTTTAATTTGTCATTGACAAAGACGTTAAAAACATGTTAGTTTCTATAGAAGCATCACGTATTTCATGTGCATAACGATAAAGTGAGACAATTGTATTGTAATTTCCGATTGACAATAACGTTAAAAACATTTCAGTTTCTATAAAAGCATCACATATTGCCTGTGCATAACGATAAAGTGAGACCAT
>JAWDGP010006855.1:367500-437500 GCA_033675545.1 Elysia crispata
AACATGTATAAGCATTACTAAGTTATACCATCACCGAATCACCGACGATAACTGTTGTCATATCCAATGAATTCATGAAGACCAATCGACTTAATCTCAAGCTTACAGAAAACTTAGTGAATGAAAAGAAATTCCTACATCTTTGTCACGTTAGAGAAACTAGTTATTAACTGAAACAAAAAATCTGAGTCACTGTACAAGTCTTATCATCACTCATTGTAAATTGCGTAAGACAATAACCGTAGCAAAAATTTAATCCGTAACTGTTTCCAAACTAACGCGCCACATGCAAGGTGAGCGCGCGCGTCTTCCACTAGCGCACAATTATCACCACTCCATGCCTTACTGGTATCAGCTCAGCTTCACAAAAAACTGGTCGAGTCGACGACACACACAACGCCCTCCCCTCTCATCGCTAGCCACACGAGTCCGCTCGGATGACGGGGCTGATGATGATGGTGATGATGATGAGGAGGAGGAGGAGGGGAAGAAGTGAGTCGAAGAAGAGGAGGACGACGAGAGGAAGGAGGGAATGAAATGTTGTGGGGTTGGTACTAAGAAGGATGGAGGAGGAGGAGGAGGAGGAGGAAGAGGAGGAGGAGAAGTGAGGAAGGGAGGGGCAGGCAGGACGTAGCCGTGAGTCTGCCAGTTACGCCATCCCCCCTCCTTCCAAGAAACACGATGGAGCAGCGGCACCATAATGATCGTCAGGCATCACCCAGGCTGCTAGATTAGCGCTGTCTGGAAGCATCGCCCCGCCAGACGCCGCCACACTGCCCCCCCCCCCCCCCCCTTCCTTCTCTCTGCTCTCATCACCGCCGCTCTACTCCCTGCAGGAGGGAGAGCTTTCATTCCCCCCCCCCCCACCCTCTTGCCTGTGAGCTGTGAGAGAGCAGACGTGGACTTCTAACCTGGCCAGCATTTACTTCACGGTCTGCTGGCGTCAAGAAAGTTGTCACACTGGACACACCTTCACAGCTTACTTTTCACTGCCGTCAGTTTTGTTTTTTTTGTTTTTGTTTTTGTTGCTCTTTGCACACGCCTTTACAGCTACGTTTAAGAATAAAACTTTGCTTTTACTACCATCATCCTAAAGTAAAGTCTGCCCAATGTGCTCCTTACAAATCAACAATGTTTAGTAAAAAAAAGACACCCCCCCAAAAAAAAAAAAAAAAAAAAATTAATAAATAAATAAATAAACAAAAAAAAAAAAATAATAAAAAAATTCGACCAAAATAATTTAACAGCTTGAAATATTTTAAAGCTAAATACAGAGAAGAGACATAATGTTTTCATGTGCGAAAACTTATCAATTGATTCATTATTATTCGTTTCATCAGTCAAGCAGGTCAAGCAGTGAATCGAGCAATGAAGCAATCAATCAATCAATCAATCAACTAATAGATCGTTTTGTCAATCAATTATCAGAGAATTCGGTTTATAAAAGCAGGTACGAGAAAACCACTGCAAAATAATAATAATAATAATAATAATAATAATAATAATAATAATAATAATAATAATAATAATAATAATAATAATAATAAAAATAATAATAATAATAATAATAATAGTAGTTGTAGTAGTAGTAGTAGTAGTAGTAGTAGTAGTAGTAGTAGTAGTAGTAGTAGTAGTAGTAGTAGTAGTAGTAGTAGTAGTAGTAGTAGTAGTAGTAGTAGTAGTAGTAGTAGTAGTAATGATGATGATGATGATGATGATGATGATGATGATGATGATGATGATAACAATAATAATAATAATAATAATAATAATAATAATAATAATAATAATAATAATAATAATAATAATAATAATAATAATAATAATAAAATTTAATTGTTATAATTATGCTCACCAATTACAGTGTTTAATGATCCAAACTAATAACTTGAGCTAGGATTGTCCAAAGTCCCACCGACTTGACAATACCATTTTTTGTGCAACGTTAAAGAGAGGGTGAGAGAGAGAGAGAGAGAGAGAGAGAGAGAGAGAGAGAGAGAGAGAGAGAGAGAGAGAGAGAGAGAGAGAGAGAGAGAGAGAGAGAGAGAGAGAGAGAGAGAGAGAGAGAGAGAGAGAGAGAGAGGGTGAGTAAGAACGAGAGGGAAATAGACAGAAAGGCATAGAGAAAGAGGGAAACAGAGAGAAAGACATAAAGAGAGAGGGAGAGAGAGAGAGATATATAGACAGAGAGGGAGAGGCAGAGAGACAGAGAGGGAGAGAGATACACATAAAGAACATTGATATGTTTAAAATAATGACGTCAGGAGAAAGTAATTGCCGACAGATATGCAGGGATATGAATTGTTCTTTCCCCCGCAAGCAAAAGCATTATATATTTTTTTGATAACAACCAGCTTAAACAGGCAAACTATCGATACGGGAGAAAACAACAACTAGTATTATTCTTGTTTACGAGCTTTTGGCAGTCCAGGCTGCTATAATCTTGAGGCAGTATCGAGCGAGGCACATCGAATACTCCATAATTATTGTTGTTATATTACGATGTTTAGCTCTTGCATGCATCTCCGACTTGAGGGAGCTGAATTAGAAAATTATCGAACCATCTCCGGCAGTAGAGCGAGTTTGTCGAAGAAAACCCTGTTCGATACCTTACAGCGCCACCTGTGTAGGCAATGAGAGCTTGCTCTTGTTAAGTGCCAGCTCTAGAGTTCTAGATCTAGATCTAGTTCTAGGTCTGCTTTTTGTTCTAGTTTTTGAAGCTGGCAGTTGGCTGTAAGTCATGTCAAACTGCGTGCAGTGTGGTGAAGCTAAAATACAGTGTTAACCGCCGTATTGATTTTGTGTCAATTTTGTCCGCAACCAATAATTAGTGCTATCCATTTCCATCACGTCCTGTCAGGCTCGGTTTCCATCAGAAAAGTCAAACTTACAAGGTAAAATTCAGCTTTGTTGGGGCTGAAGAAAAGCAAGCATTTTAAAATGTTTTGAGGTAGCAAACAGGAAAAGACTGGTAAAAGATGCAATGACAATAGCTGAAAATCGAGAAGAGCAAAAATAAAAAACAAAACAATAAACAAACAAAACAAAACGGAGCAGGATATTGCGGATGTCTTACAGAATATCAAGAGTTTTCGTTGTAGAGTGTCGGCGTTTGTGCAGTGTCTGTATAAATTTCTTTCAAAATAAGACACCGGCCCACTAGAAAAATTTATACGAAATGAATAAACTCGACTGTGACAAACCCCACAATTGGTTGGAAAAGTCTACGTCTAGCCTGGTCGTTAAAAAAGGGAATCTTAAACTGCTCAGATTTGATCGAGCAGGGAAGAGCTTCAAGATCTGAGACCCCATACACATCACTGCAGGAAACTTCACCGTTATCACTAAAGGTGGTGAGTTTATAGAAGTCAAAAACCGCAATCAAGATGTCGGTCCAAGAACCGAGACACTAATATTTTGGCGGCCACGTAATATCAGCAACGGCAGTTGCTAATAAAACCAAAAATTTATTAAAGGTCTGTTTTATTTGTCTATCAGTTTGAGTAATCTTATCTTTGTACACAGCGTGCTAGCTTTTCTCGTCAATGATTTCCATCTTTCTTTACCCCGAGTAGGTCTTCTCTAAAGGTATGTTACCCAACTCATCCATTTTCGTTCCAAATCAAGCAAATGTTAACACTTCAGGCTACTTCATTCTTTTGAAATATAAACAAAAAAAAGGGTTATCATTCTGTCACGCGAAATACATAAATAAAGTAATCGACTCCTTAAAGCAACTGTTAATGACATCATTACATGTGGTAAAAATACATGATATCGATAAAGACAACGCCAGAAAGTATCGAATATCTTGTTGGACAAGACTCGGTTAAAATCGTGACATGAAAACCGAGTCAGCTGAGCCAACAAGAGGCAAACAGCGGAGATTGCAATATAATGTGAGCGTTCCTGTCAACAAGATACGATAGACACGGCTGTTTATAGAGCGATATAGAGAAATATTTGCCTGTATTTCTCTCTCTCGCTCTTGTCTTCTTCTCTCCCTCCTCATCTCTCTCTCTCTCTCTCTCTCTCTCTCTCTCTCTCTCTCTCTCTCTCTCTTTGTATGTGTTCATGTCTTTGTTTTCTAGTCCCCCTGTCTCTAACTTATTCTTTTCTCTTCACCCCTCTCTTTTTCTGTTGCATTTCTCTTTCTAATAACCATCTTATCCTATCCCTCTCCCAAACATTTCTCTTGCCAATTTTCTTATTTCTCCTATTCCCTCACCATTGCCAGATTGTGTCGTCCTCGTTGCTAGATCATTATTTTGTTATGCTGTTTACTAAAAGCTGAGCTCCCTATCTTCCTCATCTAATAAGAACGGTAACTCTGTTTTGATTCCGAACGAAATACATAGTGTGTTAATTATCTTGTTGATCTTACGTTAACCGTACTATCTAGAACTTAGATACCCCAAAGGGAAACATTCTCAATAACTTGTTCTTGCCAGTTGCAAAAAATGAGTTTATTTTTGACACAACCCAGTTACAGACCTGGAGGCTAATGAAGGTGGCTAACATCGCAATCAGACGTCAAGGCGTCTCTCCTTCATCATTTATCTATGAGCCACAAATAGCATCCACTGCGCATGCGAATTAAAATCACTTTAGCCTGCCTCCAGAGGAAATTCCCGCTGAGCGAGTTCTAGTTCTAGTTTTACTTTCGCTCTGAACTGCCTCTCTCTCCGCAGTATTTTTTGACTCAGAAACCACATGATATTTAATTAACAGACACTTTATTTGCTGAGAGACATATTTTTTTTCCTTTAGTATAACTGGAGTCGCGAGAAGCATTTTTTTCTGTCAACAGGCCCAATTTCTCGCGACCACGAACTAACGACCCCCGGGTATCGGTCAAAGTAATGAAACGCAGCGCTGTAAAATATAAACTGGAGTGAAAAAAACCCTTAGGGAAATGTGCATAATAGGTAGAATATAAGGCAAAATAACCGACATCGCGGCCTCCTTAATTATAAACTTTCATAAGATGAAAAATATTGTCTACAATGAGTTATTGAGAATTTGACAGATGATTTACCCCCCACCCTCCCACCCCCTTTCCTCTCTCTCGCTTCCCCTACCTACATCTCACGCTATATAGACCCACAGAGTTAAAATAAGAATTCCACCACCACCCCCCCCCCCCACACACACATGCACACTCAAAAAATACCCCAAAATATTTTCTGGTCCCCCTATTGTTCCCTGCTTGTGTGTGTGTCAGTGTGAACAACTTGTTGGCGGTGTGGGGACTCTGTGGGGCCCTCGGGCGGTCTCCCTGCGGGGTCGGGTTGAGTCGGGCTGGGTCGGGCTGAGAGAGGACCACTCAAGTCTGCTCTGAGAGGCTGAGTCCTCCAGGAGGGACTCATAAATGGCGCTTGATGATGCCACAGTCTCGGTAATTAGGACATGTCTCAACCCTGTTTCCGTTAGTCTCCGAAATCACTGCTCTCCCATTTTTTTTATAATTATTTTCTCTTCTGATTATCTCACCTTGTTTTCGCTACTTTAAGCCCGGTTCTCTCCCTGTGTTATCCATACTCGGGTCCGAGGGACTCCCAGAATAGCTTCTACATACAATGGACTTTTCAGTGGTTGGAAACATATTAAACCATAACCATACCGGCCTCTGCATCTAGGTTTTTTTTTCGAATCCCAAGCTCTATAAAGAAACGAATAAACTATTCTCTTAATATCGATTGAGCATGATTTCTAGCACAGAGATGTAAATAAATAAATATAAGAAATCATTTGAATTGGATTAAAATCCCCAAAAATTAAAATATGAGCGAGCATACTTCCGTTTGAACGTGGTAATGGTTAACAGTAAGATTATGCACCGTCTTGAACATGGATTCAGAATCAGTTTGATGATTTTATTGTTAAAAGCCAAGCATGAACACTAGATGAGCTTAAGAATAAGCAAAAAAACAAAACCAGAGACTAAAGAAAGACAACTGTGTAAAAGAATTCACGTTTTCAAAGGTAATGAGGAAAAGGATAGCAGTCACCAGAAATGCGGATTAGCAAGGTTAATATTTCACATACTTATAGATGATTTATTTCAACAAATAGTACCATGGATAATCTGATTATATTTCCATACAATCCGAGTTGGAATTGTATTTAAATTAAGTAATAAAATTCTATCAGAAAAAAAAGACTTTGAGAAAAAATAGGATTTTACGAGAGTTTTACAAAAGGTCTCACATACTATGCATTTTTACGTTTTTAATTTTTTTTTTTAATTCAGGACCAATGCGTCTGATTGAGTAGGCCTAAAGAATTTATATATAATTTTTTTTTTAAAAGAAGGTGCTTTGATTTTGAGGTTATTACAAAAATTGTTGACATTTTATAATAGTGGGAAACATTGAGAAATTGAAAAAAAAAAGAATATTTATACAGTATACACTTGTTTACGAAACAAACCAGTAAAATTGAATTCCACTACAACGAGCAATATTTTCAACAACAACAACAACAAAAAAAAAAAGAAATCTTAAATTTGATAATAATAATAAAAAAATAAAAAAAAGGCAGAGAATACAAAAAAGTGAGCGAGGAGCGTGCAAAACAAAATTATTTTTGATATATATATATATATTAAAAAAAATTTTAAGAAAAAAATGTGCGTAAACAAGAGGAACAAAAACTAGTGTCACACATCAAACGGAATTAGAAACTAAGATAAACATGTTGCACAGTTGAGGGACCGCAAGCGTGATAAATAGAACTTGAAATTACAAAAGACAGACAGGTTAGGTACATACAACACTGTATCCCTGGAGCATTGTGATGGAGGGAAAAAAAAAACAAGGGAAAGAATGAAGGCATATCTTCCAACCAGTGCAGTACACAATAGAAAAAGTATAATGATGATATACAAAATGCTCATGTGTTTTGAAAACACTGTAAACTTGTTTGGGTTTTTTTTTTTTTTTGGTTAGCCTGACTGAAGAAACTTAGTTTAATATTCAATAAATTAATTGTTACTCACTGTCTATGAAATAAACACTAGATATATAATATTCCTCAGACGAGCTATCTACTGCAGGGAGTTATGGGTAAAATAAAAAAGAAATGAAAATGAAAATAAATGAACAGAAGGTAACAACTGAAACTAAACAAAAAAAATTGTTCAATTAAATCTAAAGCAACGCAAAAAAAAAGTTCAGTTTAAAACATAGATAAAATAAAATACAAAGGCTTTCATTGTAATGTTAAGAAAGCAACTCAAAAACTCACGATATTTATTAGATACATGTTAACAATATCAACTTTTTTTGCTAATAGAAATTCTACTCTAGCTGAACGCGAAGCTGGACAAATATGATCTCAAACGCTCTGGCCACTCAAGGCTGATTTGCGCTATTGACTCGCACCCCCCAGTGTGAGCAAGTTTTAAGCCTAGAGGTGAGCATATTTTGTTTGAACAAACTTATTGGCACTACCGTCCGTGGGAAGAAGGGGCCAGTTCATTTTTTTATCATTATTTTTATTTTTTGTTTGATTTTAATTTTGTTGTGGATATGTAAATGATATTTCTTAGCAATGGACCAGTACTTTTGTAAAGGGAGTTAAGGTCAACAAAACTTCTCTGTCTCTGTCTCTGTCTGTCTGTCTGTCTGTCTGTCTGCCTGTCTGTATCTCTCTCTCTCTCTCTCTCTCTCTCTCTCTCTCTCTCTCTCTCTCTCTCTCTCTCTCTCTCTCAGCTACATAGTGAGGGAACGCTTTCGATTGAGTCTCACTATATAATCTGTCTTGAGTTAAGTACCTTACACTACTATGAGTTCTTAGTTGAATTTCCTTCCCTCGATCTAAAAATCTTTGCATTCTTTTGCTTTTCTCATCCTCATTCAAAATCAGCAACCTTTTTTGCAAGTAAACCCTAAATCACATAGGTGAGCCTCCGAAAAAAAATAATGATGAGCATTTTTAAAAAAAAAAAAACGCGTTTTTTTTAAACCGTTTTTTCCAAAACCTGCTACCTTTCATTTCATTTCGCTTTTATTAGAAGTAGAAAACTTTCTGAATTAAGAGGAAATTTGATCAATTAAATTCGTAGCGAATTTTTCTTTTCTCAACTAGGGCATGAAAAATAGAAAGGAAATCATTTTCTTGATTCACACTACGTATTTTAAAGAGTAGCCCCTTTTATCATTCCTTTGTTTTATGCGGACAGAAAAACTCGTGAATGGGGCGAACAAGTGTGATGTCACTGCTGGTTCTAATCGTGTGAGAAAACCGGGGACCTGGTGTTATCGCTCCATAGTTGATTATGAAGTGACGAAATTTACGCGACGGCACAGCTAGCTTACAACAAGATTGATCTCGAGCATGAATTACCAACACACTTGTGATAATTTAAAAGTTTGGTCACTCTAAACGATGGTTTGTTTAGACTTAATAAATACTAGGGGTTGAAGTCATTACATTTTTTTTTATCCTTTTGTCCCTACTGCAACCCCGCCTGTAATACTGACAAAACAGAAAGGATTCTATCTAGATATATTTCGTCTTGAAATTTGACCGGATGTACAAATATTTTGCAGCTTCCGGACGCTCGGAAAAAGACCAACCAAGCCCACAAAACAACGGGCTAACGAGATCCAATTCTACATCCTATGGGATACAGCGAGATATGATTTAAGACGCTATTACAATTTCCTGAATCTATAGATATCATTTAGAGCGAGACCTTCAGAGAAACGAAGAAACTAAAAAAAAAAAAAAATACCGTTTCTTCCCCTGAAGAGAAAGAGACGAGGTCTCAAGGGCCGTAATTCAGCTCCGTGAGCGCGGTTTGATCTGACTCCAGGGTCAGGCCTAATCGGCTCAGATTAAAGATCGAACAACTTGATGATTTTATAAGCGAACTCAATCAGGCCAATTCATGTAGCGGACCGTTCCAAGCCTCTGCATCTAGGGGACAAATTGAGCGCTAGAAACGATGGTGTATTCAGTTCAGGCAGAAAGGATCGGAAAAACCTGGTAATATCGTAAATTTCAGGGGAAATGACGTTACTTTTGTCTAGCGCTTGGTGCGGAACTGTTTACTGCCTGTCAGAATGGGTTAGAACAAAAAAGTAATAGCATCTTATCGGTATAAAAATACACCATCATTCTCTTTTGTCTTAGTCACCTCGCTATTCCCTCCCCATATCTCGAGTAACGGCTTTTTTTTATAAACTTTTTGTTGTTGTTTTCTTTGTTTCATTTTGGTCAGAGTGGACTAACCTAGTATCAACCATTTGGTAAGTTTGGTGAACACCTCCGATACCCATAAAACATTTATTTTACGAATTTATTGCGAACTTGTTCGTTAGATTCCTCTGAGAGAATCAACTCGTAAAGCAACACAACTGCCTCAATTCCCAATTCGCGACAGAAATATTTTATGCCTCGCAATGATTCACTTTTACATCAATTAGTTCAAAATTCCAAACTCATTTTCCTTAGTATGAAGATTAACAGTTTCCAAAAAAATAATAACGTTTTATAATAGAATAAAAAGATATAATAAAGAAATTATGAAATAAGTATCATTAGAAGTTTAAGAATTTTACTCAATGTATGGAAGAAAGTTCAGACAGTTACATTCCTCAGCATTCAGCACGAATACGAGTTTGATAGGAATAGCATGGATCGACCACAAGAAAGGAAGAACCGCATAAAAACCAGTTTGACACAAATAATCTTCTGTGAAAACTTGCTTAAACGTTTTCATTTCTTTTTAGCGACAATAATATCTTATATATCGGGGCTCACGTGTGTTCGAAAATATTGGTAAATTCTCTCAGAGAAAAAGGTTTGTTGGTTCTTAAACTATTTACAAAAATAAATAAATAAATAAATAAATAAAGAAGATAGCCACATGAACAGATTCATAAAAATATAGTTTGATAGAAAATAGATAGATGGATCGATAAAGAGATGGATAGATAAAGCATAGATAAAGCAAAGGCAGATAGTCAAATGGTTTGAATATATTATATACACAGAGAGGAAGGCAGGGAGGGAGAGAGAGAGAGAGAGAGAGAGAGAGAGAGAGAGAGAGAGAGAGAGAGAGAGAGAGAGAGAGAGAGAGAGAGAGAGAGAGAGAGAGAGAGGTACTGTTTTATAGATAGATATGTAGATAGAAAGATAGAGAGCGAAACTGATAGATAGATAGATAGATAGACATAGGAGATATCTCGAGATCGGAGAATCAGTAATGCCACTACGCGCTTAAGTTAAATAAGTCCCAATTGTGATTTGCATATATATAAGTACAGTCAAAAACAGACAAGAGCTTATCAGCGTAGGCGGGGTTTCTTAAACAGACCAAAAAAAAACAACAAAACAAAAAAAAAAAAAAAAATGGCCAAAACATTACGTTGTAGAGTAAAAAAAAGAGAGAAATTATCGAAAAAAAAAAAGGCTATCAAGAAAAGTGTAAGTCGTGTTATTGGCCAAATTATTGCGTGTTAAGGAGGCATGATTTGCCGACTTTGTTGGGGCCTGCTACAGAAGTCTGGGTCCCGCCAAGTGGATTGTCTCCCCCCTTTGGCTGGGACTGACGCCAGAGGGAAGAGGTTGACCTACTTCCCGTAACCAACGCTACAAGCAGCGATATTGCCCAGCGAGCGCGCGGCGCTAGTGATAAAGCAAACTGCTCGATTGGGCCGAGACTCGAGTTGGGCCACATTATTTTCTTGGTAACCGTTATCCGAAAAGCGGTTATAAAATAATAGAAATAAGAAAGATTTGAAAAGGGGAGAAAAGAATAACACTCTGACTCCGCTTAAAGTAAATGGAAAAGAAAAGCTGTCGCTTAGGAACAGAGATCAATATGAGGCGGATGGATTTAGGAATATCCATAAATTTACTGCTTAGATCTAGATCGAAATTATGTACCATGTAGGTAGAAATAGAGAGAGAGAGAGAGAGAGAGAGAGAGAGAGAGAGAGAGAGAGAGAGAGAGAGAGAGAGAGAGAGAGAGAGAGAGAGAGAGAGAGAGAGAGAGAGAAAGGGGCACCCAGAAAGACAGACAAACGTACAGACAGACTGGCAGATAGAAAAAGACATAGAAAGAAAGGGGCAAAGCGACACAGAGACCCTTTGAGACGGAGGTAGAGATAATAAGGCAAATAGTTAAATCCACAAGTAAAACAAGGACTATCCCAGCCAACGATCACGTTTGGTCAGTTAGTATCCCAGCATCCTCCCAGTTTGAGCAGAAGTACCCTGGTCAGGTCAACACGCCAGGCACTGTCTGTAGTATGAACTTCAAGCAATTACACTGTTTGCGCAACTCGTTGCAGCCACGACTCGCCGTGCTTTCACATCTTGAAGAGTTCTTCAGACAGGGGCAAATCACTCTGTTCCATCTTTACCTCTCTGCTCAGACTTTTTCGTTCTTTAGCGCTTTCATCTTCATCTTTCTTAGTTCGTCAGTCCTAACCATAAATAAGTTTATGAATACTGCCGTTTACTCTCTATTTTTTAAAATATAGCTCACTCTATTGGTCACTGTTTCGGTCAGTCATTTTTCACTTCGACTGCAGTCTCTCTATCTTTCTCTTTCTCTCTCTCACCCTCTTTCATCTCTCCCTCTCTCGCCCTCTTTCAATCTCTCTCTATCTCTCTCTCTCTCTCTCTTTCTCTCACTTTCTCTCTTTCTGTTTCTGTTGTTGTTTCTCTGTTGTTTTTTTTTTAAACTATGCATGATTCCTTTCTTTTTCTGCTCTAATTCTTCCTCTTTCTTTTTTTGATTATAACTTCTCATCTTCTAAGGCTAGCGTTACTATTGTTCTTTTTTAGCTATCCACTTCTTTTCTTCCGAGTGTATTCATTCTCCCCAGGCAGCCTTGATCTATCTGTAACGCTTCTAAAATCAATATGTGATGATGATGATGATGATGATGATGATGATGATGATGATGATGATGATGATGATGATGATGATGATGATGATGATGATGATGATGATGATGATGATGATGATGATGATGATGATGATGATGATGATGATGATGGTGATGATATTGAGTAGCAATTATGATGGTAGTGATGAAAATGATGTTGGAAATGATGCTGTATGATCATTACGATGATGATGATGATGATGATGATGATGATGATGATGATGATGATGATGATGAATGATACTGAGTAGTAATTATGATGGTGTTGATGAAAATGATGTTGGAAATGATGCTGCATGATCATTACGATGATGATGATGATGATGATGATGATGATGATGATGATGATGCTGTTGTTCATGATCCTAAATGATAATGTGATAATAATACTGTAGAATGATTATGATGAATGTGATAATAATGATGATGATGATGATGATGATGATGATGATGATGATGATGAAGATGATGATGATGATAATTCGGATGATGATGATGGATTTTCATTATGACAGTTTTAGTATTTTGATGCAATGGAAAGTAATCCCCTTTTCAGCACAGTTACTGTACAAGACTCAAATAAAGCAGACATTACCTGAATGAAATTAAATAAATTTTATTCAAACACTTCTTCTCGAAACCCATTTCGTATATCGGACTTTAACCAAAGTGTTATCCCCCGACCACCCAGCCACCCGGATGTAAAATAAACTTCACGCTGGATGTCATGTTGACTTCAAGGAAAGTGTTTAAGAAATGATTTGTGAGTGCGATTGGTGGGTGCCGTGGCTCGATTCAATAAGGCTAGACGATTTAGATCTGCATTCACATCAGCATGACTCTATAGGTCAGAGTACTATTAGAGGAAAATGTGATAGTTACTAGAGTGTCGTACCTAGTACTAAGAATCTTTAGGGTCATAACACATGACTTTAATGTTTTCGCTCATTTTTCCTTATTTTCTTTATCACACCACTGAAAATTTTAGGCTTTATGGTTACGTTTCTCTACAAAGTACTTAAAACAAATTTTTCCAAGAAGTCATAGAATACTATGTTAATGTTATTAGTCTTCCATTAAATTTTTCCCAAGCCTTTTTTTCCCCTTTCCGGCTGACTCCTGGTCTCAGTCTTATATTAATCGGCATGTCTCTCTCTCTCTCTCTCTCTCTCTCTCTCTCTCTCTGTCTCTCTCTCTATCTATGTATCTCTCACTCTGTCACTCTGTCTCTCTTTCTCTATCTCTCTCTGTCTCTGTCTCTGTATCTCTCTCTCTCTCTCTGTATCTATCTCTCTCTCTCTGTTTCTCTCTCTATCTATGTATCTCTCACTCTGTCACTCTGTCTCTCTTTCTCTATCTCTCTCTGTCTCTGTCTCTGTATCTCTCTCTCTCTCTATCTATCTATCTCTCTCTCTCTGTCTCTGTCTCTATCTATGTATCTCTCACTCTGTCACTCTGTCTCTCTTTCTCTATCTCTCTCTGTCTCTGTCTCTGTATCTCTCTCTCTCTCTATCTATCTATCTCTCTCTCTCTGTCTCTGTCTCTATCTATGTGTCTCTCACGCTGTCACTCTGTCTCTCTTTCTCTATCTCTCTCTGTCTCTGTCTCTCTCTCACTCTGTCACTCTGTCTCTCTTTCTCTATCTCTCTCTATCTCTCTCTCTGTCTCTGTGTCTCTCTCTCTCTCTCTCTGCCCCCTTCCTCTCCGTCTGACCTAAGTTCTAAGCGCGGCTGCCCTATGAAAGCCTCTATCTCATCTAGCGGCAATTATTCTAGACCGTGGTCGACCAGCAATTAGCATCAGTGCGGGGCTAAGCGACTGGGACAGTAATACGCCAAGTGGTCAGAAACATTTGCATCTTAAGTGGTTGGGAGATCACAGAGTGACGGGCGCGACTGCTGTTTGGAAGCTGGTAGCAAGTTGACAGTTACACATCGAGTCTAAATACGTCGGGACATGGGAGTAGGGATGGGGTAGAGAACTGTTCATATATCTGTATTATAATTATTCGTTGTGGTAGTGCCTAAAATATTCGAAGTAATACGTTGCATATGGGAATAGGAATAGTCAATGTAGTAGTAGTAGTAGTAGTAGTAGTAGTAGTAGTAGTAGTAGTAGTAGTAGTAGTAGTAGTAGTAGTAGTAGTAGTAGTAGTAGTAGTAGTAGTAGTAGTAGTAGTAGTAGTAGTAGTAGTAGTAGTAGTAGTAGTAGTAGTAGTAGTAGTAGTAGTAGTAGTAGTAGTAGTAGTAGTAGTAGTAGTAGTAGTAGTAGTAGTAGTAGTAGTAGTAGTAGTAGTAGTAGTAGTAGTAGTAGTAGTAGTAGTAGTAGTAGTAGTAGTAGTAGTAGTAGTAGTAGTAGTAGTAGTAGTAGTAGTACGAGAAGTAGAAATAGTAATAGTAATATTTTATATAAGTTAGAATAATCGCTGTTGTTGTTGTTAATGTTGTGGATATTGTTGTGATGATGACGAAGGTGGGGATGAAGATGATGAAGGAGATTCATAGTTTAGAAATGGTAATAGAGTGATAGAAGTTATATCCCCCACCACTTCTCTCCTCTTTCCCCTCTCGTCTTTTCTTATCCGCCCATTTTGCTTACGTGAGGATTTAACAAACTTTACTCCTAATCCCGCATAGTTGAAACATAATAAGAGTTTGCTAACAAAACAAAGGGAAGCCCAATTGAGTTTTTATTTATTTATTTTTGTTTTGTTTTATTTTGTTTAAACGAGAACCATCAAAGGCGCTGACCCACCTGAGGTTCTGATCTTACAGGGTCCAGATCAATACCTGATACCCCATCGACCTGGAGTTGTAGCCCTGAGCGGAAACCGTCGGTTGCAGTGAGCGCTGCAGGACAGCTACTGCTTCTTGGTTTCAGGACGTGTTCGAGTGAGAACTGAACTGATTTCACGTAACTTTTCCTTTTTTTTTCTCTATAGATTTCTTTACAACTAGAGTTTGTTTGACGGAATCTTTTCTGGCGGTGTAACTAAATGAAAGGGAAAGGTCTAGCAAGAAAAAAAAAAATTGGAAAGAAATAGAAGGAAAGAACAAAGCTATAAAATAAAGATCTAGAGTCAAAGAGATTTGCAATCAATCTTGTTATCAAATACTATACAGTCAGGGATTTTTCAAAGAGAAGCCATCGATGTTAAAAAAAAAATGGGAAACTGGTTATGTTAAAAGAAGACTTTTATTTCAGACATTCTATTCTATTCACATTCCATGTTGTGGTTGCTCTGAAAGCGTAAGCTGCAATAGGAGAAGAAATAATGGTATGAAGAGTCGCACTAGCATTTATACTTGTTGTGGTGACAGTTGAAGGTTACAGTTCAAATTCGCAACTCTGGGACTGAGTAGTTTGAACAGAAATAACTTTCAGATATAGCCTGCTTGTCTCATGAAGATCTGAATAGAACGACATCATACTGAAAAGGCCTCCGTCATGGTTTTAAGATTTAAGTACTAGATCTGAGATCTATCGATCACTTCGGGCGTGATTCGAATCAGCGGTATTTAGATTGATTTATATGACTTTAACAAACCTTCATCAGAAAATCTACAACCAGAGCGAGAATATAAAGAAACGCGCCATCAGCCGTATTACAAACGGAAACAGGAAAACGAAGGCGAAAAAAAGGGGGTGGGTTTTTTTTTTTTTTTTTTTTTTGGGGGGGGGGGGGGGGGGGACGGAGTTATTATTCTGTTATTCTTTTTTCTCTGTAGCTATAAAAACCCAAACTATAATCATAGTTCACTACTTAGCTTGGCCTAACTTTGGAATCGTCAAAAGATTAAAATGTTCATAAGCTCAAATTTTGGCCGATTGTTTTGGTTGCAACCATGACGACAAAAATGTGGTTAATCCTAGGCTACATTTTGATCTCTTCTCACTTATTATGCTTTGAAAGAAAAAAAAAGGAGGAAACAAAAAACTCCCGAGAAAAACATTTTAATTCAATTTTTTCTTCTTTTCATCAGCCACAAAAAAACATCAAACGAAAATGTCCTTTACCGATCGGTTTTCGAGAACTGTTGTCCTAACAGAGTAACCCAGCTGAGTATCCCAGTAGCTTAACTCGGTGCCTTGCTATGGCCACGGATATTTTTGGAAGGGTAAAGATTATATCAGACAAGCTTTGGTCTTCATTCAAAACTAATCTATCTTGAACATTTTGATTTTTTTTTCAAAACAGATCCTGGACCACAGCTCGATGTTGAGTTGGAAGGGTATTTATTAATACAAATTAATTAGGCTATGCTAAAAATAATAAGCATATGACAAAGGATTCCTTAATTTTTGGCGAAGCTTTTCAGTCTTGATGCGAAAGATGAATAACTAATGATTCTTTGTTTTGCGCTTTCAAAAGGCCGAGTCATGGTGCCCTGGTCAAAAGTTATATATATTTATACACATGACTCTTCAAAACACGGCCGCGCATACTTTCACAAAAATTTCATAGTCATTTCAAAGTAAAACGAACTGCAGAAACAAAGAAAGAAACAAACAAAAAAGGAACGGAACTCTACCCGTCGGCACACACACACACACACACACACACTAAGAGGCAAACAACACCTTTTATTCAGGCTCGAACTATAAACAAAAGACTCGCCATCTTGCCTAGCCTCTGGGAAAATACAGAGCCACGGGCCTCATATTTGATCTGAAAGAATTTTCAAAATCAAATTTTCATTAGAGCAGGCAGAAGGCGCTAGGTGCCGAGTTTGCCCAGTGTTTTGGTAAACAAAGAGCCCGAGACTCGAGTCTTGAAGCAAGCATCAATGCGACTGAAATGAATCGCTCGCCCAACTTTCTGAGCTCGGTGTATCTACTTTTGGATTTCTGATTCAATCCTTAAA
The DNA here is from genome assembly GCA_033675545.1 of Elysia crispata. NCBI lineage: Eukaryota > Metazoa > Mollusca > Gastropoda > Plakobranchidae > Elysia > Elysia crispata. The sequence continues at coordinate 384,275 of JAWDGP010006855.1, forward strand.
CGATTTTTGTGGAAAATCAATAAAAAAAAGGGCTGTTTGCTGTGGATCCTTCCTTGCCCTCCCTCAACCTCCGTACTGTTAAAGTAGGTTTTAGGTTTCTTCCTACTAAGTTTGCTTTCTTTCAGATCTTGTCCTCTCCTGCTTGGAGAAAGGAAGTTTACTCGCTGAGTGCGGGTGAACTTAATTAACTGGTTCCATCTACGCGAAACCTTAATTTGTTTACAAGATTCACCTTTATGAGAATGTCTACAACTTTTTTAGAGGATCGTAAATCATTGCGTTTGGAAGTGTCATCGATGCATTGTCAAAAAAGTAATAACGGCCGCAGATGGTTGATTGGGTAATTTTAGACACCATTTTCAGACTTTTCTTGATCTCTTTGTAACTGCGCACCTTGAAGGGTGTCTATCAAAACTACGAGTTAAAGAACAGTTAGGAAGTTGCTAAAATCATCCACGGTCTTTACATTGAGGTTCTTCAACACCAGAATTAAGATCCACATGTCTGTTGCCAGTAGGACGGCAGTGATACATACCAGAAAAGGAATCTGCAGCAAAACAGCTAAGGGTTTTGTAAATAAAACTTATTTCTGTTGCAGTAACCTTGGTGAGGATAATGCATGTTTTAAACAATTATTTTCATGATGCTCTGAGTACATGGCGTTGTAACAAAAACATGTATCTTTCAATCTACTCAAAATTTTTCACCTCTTTTGCCTCTACTATGTTCGCCTACGTCTCTAATTCTCTCTTACTCATTCTTTCTCTTTATTTCTATTCTGTTGTCTCTTTCTCTTTGTCACCTTTGCTCCTTTTTCCTACTCCTTGCATTGTTTCCTGTCTTCTCTCTCTCTCTCTCTCTCTCTCTCTCTCTCTCTCTCTCTCTCTCTCTCTCTCTCTCTCTCTCCCTCCCTTCCCCGCCTTCAAAATCAATTTCATTCCACTCTTTTTTTTTTCCTTTGCGTCAGAGGCAAAATTATATAATAAAATACTGTACGTCTTTCATCTCTCAATTTCATCAATTATTTTTTCTTCCTTCAAAAATCGTTTCGCAATGAAATCTGTCCTTCCACTTTTATCAATTCCTGTGACTAAACAAACGAGAAAAAACTATCCTCTACGCTTCAGCTTCGACACGAGTCATTCATAATGATAATCGATTACCACTTTCCATTGACAATGTAACGATTATAAACCTTATGGGGGCTTTCAACTCGTGGCCTCTCTCTCTCTCTCTCTCTCTCTCTCTCTCTCTCTCTCTTTCTCTCCCTCTCTCTCTCTCTCTCTCTCTCTCTCTCTCTCTCTCTCTCTCTCTCTCTCTCTCTCTCTCTCTCTCTCTCTCTCTCTCTCTCTCTCTCTCTCTCTCCCTCTCTATCTCTTTCTCTCTCTCTCTCTCACTCTCTATCTCTTTCTCTCTCTCTCTCTTTCCCTCTCTCTATCTCTCTCTTTCTCTCGCTTTCTCTCTCTCTCTTTCTCTCTCTCTCACTCTTTCCCTCTCTCTTGACGCAAAAAATAATTGCTAGTGCATTTCTTTCTGCATGAGCACCTTTGAGAAACCGAAGCAACTCAAAGGCAGCCAGAAAAAAAAAGTCGAATCTAGCGCGCAAGTTGTTTTTTCCTTTCTTCAAACAAAAATCTCTTATTGGGCTGGCTGAGTTCGTGTCCACGGATGTCCTGACAATATGGTTCATTAATTCTCAATCTACAGTGAACATAGAGAGAAACAATCCACACAGGCCTTCAACCCAAAACAAGCATCTTCAATTGAATGTTACCACGGAATCAAATACTGCAAGCCTCAGCCTCTGTATCCTCTGTATGAAGGTGCGCGATAAAAAGCTTTTCAATAATTAATCTTTTGTCAAAAAGTCATCATTCATAACTATTTTTTTTTTACATTTCAGGACACATATAAAGTTGGCATGCAGTTTAATGGCTTTTTAAGAAAAGTTAACAGATTTTTATTCTTTAATTGTTCCGATTACGCCAATCTACTATAAAGCTCTATTTCTTTCAATATTACCTTTGAATGTATTGGGCGATGCATTACTACTTAAACGATCGTTCCCTAACAGATGTTTACATATTTTAAGAGATATCTAACGCAGACAAGATTTGTTCACCATTATTATTATTATTATTATTATTATTATTATTATTATTATTATTATTATTATTATTATTATTATTATTATTATTATTATTATTATTATTATTATTATTATTATTATTTTTATTATTATTATTATTATTATTATTATTATTATTATTATTATTATTATTATTATTATTATTATTATTATTATTATTAATTATTATTATTATCGCTTCCACGCATTGGACTTCATTTCGATTGTAAATAAAAAAAGATATAAAAAAATTCTTTTGCATGTTCTTTCATGTTACAGGAAAAGCAAAACTTATAGGTTTAATGGTTTACCCAGACACTTGCAGCTGGTCTCAAGACGTTATTCCTACGCCAGTATAACTCAAAGAAAATAGCGCTGTGTCTGCCCAAAACAGGTTGGAACTAAATCGGTAGGATCATTATTATCTCCATATAAGACACTGTCAGGTATAATAAATATATATCATGCGACTAAATTTCGTCACAACATGCCTCAGAATGTACCCAGCATTTATTGTTGTTAAGACAAAAGACCAAAATGGGGACTGTTGTGTGTATTAGATCCCTTTTTATAATGTGTAAAGAAATGTTTCAGGACCTTGTTGTGGACTGATGACTAACTCTTGGATCTGTACAAAGTAAAACGATCAATAGCATCGGTTGATGTACTGCAAAATCTTTTTAAAATCTAGACGCAACGAGTTTTCGTAAAAAAAAACAAATAAATACCTTATGAAATTTCCATAAAGGAAGCAAAATATATCTTGGTGATGGATACAGTTCGTTCAAATAGCGATAAGAAAAAATAATAATTAAATGAAAAACAAAAATATAAATTTGGCATCCGTGATATCATTTGAGCAGTTTTATAAGAGTTTTCAAATTCTCAATTTCAAAAATCTCTTTTTTCATACAAAATCATTGTGAGTTTCTCGATTCTGGAATTCCTATTTTGTACATTATCTGTTATGATTTTACGAACAAGCCAAGGCCTATCGATCTGCCATGGTGGGACCTGCAATTCCACAAGCATGATCCGAAAAGGTTAACAAAAATAACCTTTTATATCATGTATCACAATACAATACTCCACAAAAGCCAAGTCGTAATACGAGCACTAAATGATATTAATTTTCTTAAGTGTATCCCATTACATGTTTAATGCCAATATTGTTGTTTCTTTCTTTTCCCACCGACTAGTCCAAAGCGGTAGTCCATGACGAAGAGACCAGATACACAAGCGAATCACCGAATTATTCAAAACTAACATTTATCTAGAGAAAATTCTGGATGATGCGGTCCTTTGATGAAGGGAATCATTCACCCTCAGAGAAAGAGAGAACATGATAAAATAAGAACATTTTCGCATGTTGGTAGAAATGTCAACGTAAAATATTGAGTGACAGAGCATGATTGTCGATTTTGTTTCTCTGTTTGGCTAGCAGGCTCCGCCAATTCACAGTACCCCCAGTGTATTGCAGATAATATCAGTCGATAAAAAAGTTGTAATTTATAAGTTTCGCTCCTAATCACTTTATCTTGCTATAGCTATCACAATTTTGATATGCACCAATGTATATCTCACAAACACAAAAGAAGAGAATTAACAAATTAATGTTTTACATTAAGCAGGTTTCTCTGTAACAGCCGTGAATGTATTATATATATATATATTTATTTATTTATAATTCTAAGGTCACTCGCCAGGTTCCCAAAACAATTCCATTTCCATTTTAAAGAAAAAGGTTATAGGATAAAAAAACTAACTCTGGAAAATAATTAATTTCAATGAGTTTCATAACATCACATAGAATGTTCTCAATAAAAACGGAAAAAAAAAGTATTTACAAACCATTGTGCTTTCTGAATAAAGGAAGAAAAAGATAATGAGGTCTGTAGGAAATTGAATGCGACATGCTCAAAGAAGTGCGTCGATGTCGACATTAATGTTCCGATGTTAACGCCATTACACGACAACTCCCGAGAGATGGAAGCACAAAGTTACCCTTCACGGGATACTTTCCGAGATATCGAACAAAGGAGAAATAATTGTAATGACTGGAAGTTGAACGACTCTAAACAACGACGTGGGCGAAGAAAGAAAGTAAAGAGATTAAAAAAAAATCCCACTTGAGTGCTCATAGATTTCACGGGAGAAAAGCAACCTCTATTTATGATTTTGTTGGAAGATCTGTGGTGAAGGTAAATTACAAGTGAGGTTCTAGAAAAGGGAGGAAGTGATTGGTTCAAGCCGAGCAGTCTTCTGGTCACATGCAAGGGGAGGCCTGGCGTGAAGCTTATTCTTTACAATGGAGGCAACAATGCACAAGTCATGGAAAATCCATACTTATTTCTTGTCTCTAAGATACAATGGCTTTTCAGGGGGTTTTGGTATGCGAAATATATTTATTGTATTGACTTCAGCGTGGTATATATGTCTTAAAAACATATATACATATATATATATATATATATATATATATATATATATATATATATATATATATTATAAATGTATATATATGTATATAGACTACAATGCACTAGAATGTTTAAAAAAAAACATTATAAAAAGCAGATAGCACTAATCCGTTTTCCAACAGACTTCTGGAGACTGTTACCAACTTACCCGTCATTAGTGCTGGAAAACATTGTCGACACGTCCTAGTCATTACGTCACAGGACGGTAGTTTGGGAAAGAGGTACACCGACAGGTCAACACAAAGGTCAAAGTAATTCTTTCTCGTTCGAAAATTTTGTGTTTAGAGTCAAGGGCCAAAAATATCGAACGTCTTTGTCCCGCCACATGTGATGCTATCGATAAGGGTGTTTCACGATTTAACGATATTTTCTTATCGACTCAGCAGAAGTCTGGTTTACTAATTATGTATTGCGTTAACGGTTACTTCTTGCGATTATAAAGCTCTGAGTATCGATAATTAAAATTAGTTTTAAAACCGATATGGAAAAAGGCAATTGAATTGTATCGCGTGGGATGGCGTTACTATGAAACAATATACTCGTGGCGGCAAGTCTCAGACATTGATAGAGTTAGTTGTTTAAGGTCATTGACACAGATAATTCAGCAGGGAGATTAAACACATTGTTTAAAATCGATCTCAATATCAATAAGGATAAAGTAAGAACTTATTTTTATCACAATTGTCTTGCTGAAAGAATGCAAACAAAAGAAAAAAGAAAGTCTATGTAATCTAACTATCACACACACGCAAACTACTTGCTACTGCAATTAGAGGATAATCCTAGTCTCTGCTGATGGTGATGATGATAAATTCCATTCTCACATTTAAAACACAGAAAAATATGACCCAAAGAATTCGCCGCACAGAAGCAATCAACGCCAATGTAGCCAGATTTGGCATAAGTCCACAATCTTAAACAAGACCAAATGGAATCTCCAAGCAGCTCGTATACCACTTGCCTGGGACACTATCCAAATCCATACACAGACCAGATATCGTCTTGCCAGATGTCAACAGAGCCAGACCTCTGATCCGTGCACTTCTTACTACAGCAGGTCTATGTGTGGACAATGGACCTGGGACCTGTGGGTTCACTCCACACCGGAAACGGACTTAGGTTGACGGTAAACGATCTAGACAAGCCGTGTTATTAATCTATCTCTAGGGCCAAACTTAAGATGGCGGACGCCTTCCGGTCAGTGTCATTGAGTCGGCCAAGTTGACCATTGGCCGCCGGAGTTAAGGGTGGCCAGTTTCTCAAAAACCAAAATCCAAAAAAAAAAAAACAACCCCAAAGTTTTCCTCACAAAAAACGTAACTATCATTGGTCTGGAGAAAGACCATGGCTTTCTCTGACATTGTCCGCAGGGGACCAATACAAACAAAAGTTGGAGATAGATAGAGTTAAGCCGTTGAATGGGCGCCGCAGTAATTAGTGTTATTGCTGCATACCATTGCTGGTCAAAAACAGAAAGTCTACATAGGTGACAAGGTTGACGTCACCAGTGAAGGTTAAACAAGGGCGTATCTAAAGCGGTTGTCACATAGCTTCTGACCTTTGAGCCCAAGATACATGAAATGAGGCAATGTGAAACGATTGTATGCTCAGTATTGTGGCGATCCTGGCGTCATTATTGATTGTGGATTGTCCAGTGACGGGATGATGGCCACCACGTGAAGGAGGTAGCACGGGCCAAAGTGGCATAAGCCGCCCAAATGGGCCACTCTACGGCCCAGGATCTTCCTTTCTATCTCCATCTTGGTTAGTTTGTCTTCATCTCGTCTCTGTCGACATGGTGTCTGTCTTTAACACTATCTCTCCCATTGTCTGCCTGGATCGGTTTGTGTGTCAGATACTGTTGCCCTGTCTCTATCTCTCTGTCTCCCTTCCTCCAGTTCTCTGCCTCTCTATCTGTCTGTCTGTCTGTCTCTTTCTATCTTTTTTTTTCTTGCTAGCGCGTCTGCTGCTTTTCCTCTTTATTTGAGATATTTGGTAATTGAGAACAAAGTAGCTATTGAGATGGAAAAAAGAAATGGACAGAGTAAGTAGGAGGGAATTGGAAATAAAGATAGAGGCAGAAATAGAGACAAAGAAAGAGGAGGAAAGTGAGCCGTGTAAAAATTTTAATTTTCGAGCGTTTTTTTTTTCTTTTAATTTTTTTTTTGTTTAGGAATGACAATATAGAACTAAATTGTATGAAGATATAAAATGGTACAAAATTTTTCATACAACAGTGATGCAGTTTCAGACAAGATTAGAAAGGATTGAATCTCCTTTTTTATTTCATAAAACAACAATAATTTTTCTCTCGATGTTGCTAAGCCTTCTTCCCCTTCCTTAATGAAAACTCAGAACTATCTTTTATTCTCTTTACAAGAATGAAAATTCCTTGGGCCAGGGAAATTGAACGAGATCCGGTGTGTAATTCCGTCCAGCTGGAATGTGGTCAACAGAATAGCTCCTCCTTGACAAGTGACCAGTGACCTACCTTAGACTTTAATGTCCAGCTGTCAGTACCCCCAAAGCCCCAAATGTCCAGTTTCGGCGACAGTAATTGTTTCTGTTACCACGGGGGTCATTACACCTCATCAAAGCTTCTCGTCTGCTGATAATTAGTGCTAGCCTTCCTATTGTTTACCAGTCCTCTTTTCCTTCTTCTTCTTCTTCTTCTTCTTCTTCTTCTTCTTCTTCTTCTTCTTCTTCTTCTTCTTCTTCTTCTTCTTCTTCTTCTTCTTCTTCTTCTTCTTCTTCTTCTTCTTCTTGTTCTTCTTGTTCTTCTTCTTCTTCTTCTTCTTCTTCTTCTTCTTCTTCTTCTTCTTCTTCTTCTTCTTCTTCTTCTTCTTCTTCTTCTTCTTCTTCTTCTTCTTCTTCTTCTTCTTCTTCTTCTTCTTCTTCTTCTCTCTCTCTCTCTCTTTCTCTCTCTTTCTCCCTATGCTCGAATCTTTTTACTTGTCCCCCTCGGAATCTCTTTATTCCCAATGTATCTACGATCAACTACCCATACTATGCCTGTTTGGCAATTCGTGAGTCTTCTTCTGTTCTAATATCAGCTTTCCTCATATCTCTCCTTAGTGTAGTCTTTCTCTCTCTCTCTCTCTCTCTCTCTCTCTCTCTCTCTCTCTCTCTCTCTCTCTCTCTCTCTGACTCTCTCTTTATTACCAAGGCTTGCCTCATCGTCTCATCACTATTCTGTTAGGTAAGCCAGACCATCAAAGACTCACCACGATAGTTATCTTAGTCATAATCACCCACAGCCCCTCATACCTCCCCCTCCCCCCCCCTCTCTCTCCCTCTCCTCCGTCCCTCACCCCAGATCTCGTCAGTAATGAAGGGATGCTCATTCATAACTGATAACCCCCGCCATGGAAAATACCAAGACCGAAACTTCTCGAACTATTAACGACGTACGGCGAGCTTTATGCAAGCCTGGGTTAACGAACTCCGTCCTAGATACTGAGCAGTGTGTTAAGTCACTCGCTCACCTGGCCTCCAGTCGCAGACATGATGGCGGGCCACATCATCAATAAGTTTACAAACTACAACATGTGTATATATATATATATATATATATATATATATATATATATATATATATGCGTTATAACAAACTCCGTCCTAGATACTGAGCAGTGTGTTAAGTCACTCGCTCTACCTGGCCTCCAGTCGCAAACATGATGGCGGGCCGCATCATCAATAAGTTCACAAACTACAATATATATATATATATATATATATATATATATATATATATATATATATATATATATATATACTGGTGGCAGTAAGACAAATAATGTCAAACTGTCTTTCATAATCTTTTTAAAGATAATTTTTAACGCCCATGTAAAGGAAGTCAGCTACCACAAAAAAGGAACCAAACGCGCGTTGCCTAGCGAGTACTCATCCCGAAACATCTTTTTAAACCTACATTATAATAAATAGTAGATTTTGATTTTGCAAAAAAATATCTAACTTCAAAGGCAAACAAAGTTGGCATGAACATTTGAGTACAGATGTAAGTGAACATTAAATCCTTTGAGAGGAATTTTTTTTATTAAGGGAAAGAAAATGAAGATTTTAAGTTCGACCCTCAAGGGACTGCTCGTCACCCAATAATGACTGAGTCATTCGTAAACCTTTCCCAAATATTTCATCCAAATTTCTCTCTTTAGTTCTCGTCCGGTTCAAATCAATTTTAATAAGAAGATTTCCCAAGTGAAGAAGTAGAAAGGTTGAAAAGATTGTATAATAATAAAAAGGTAGTCAGGGACTGGAAAAGTACACAAAATAAATAAACTGGACTGCATAAGCAAGGAATCTTATAGAGTAAAAAGGTTATTATTGTAATCATATTCGACAGATTCGCTTTTGATGGAATCGCTTGAAAAAAGGTCAAACATTTTTTGATGTTTTACAATAACAGGAACGTGTAGTACTATCATAGCTGTAGCTCGCTTTTTTTGTTTGTTTGTTTGTTGTTTTTTTTTTTGTTTTCTTTTCAAACATTTGATATAACGTTACAGGCGTTACAGGAAGCTTCATAAGTGGAATTTGAGATAACTCTGTTTGACAGTTTCGATCTCTGTCTATGTTTCTATTTGTCTCAGCATATTACCTCACTGACTATTTGATACCCCCACCCCTCTCTCTCTCTCCATCTGTCTGTCTGTCTGTCTGTCTGTCTCTCTCTGTCTCTCTCTCTCTCTCTCTCTATATATATATATATTGATAAAACCCCCTATCATTTTCGACATTCTCTTTCTTCCATCTTATCTGAACTGCCCCATTCTAACTCCCCCCCCCCTCCCCGCAGACCCGCCTCTTCAAACCCACCCGCACCACAATTGTTTGGTTGAGGGTTGAGAGTGCATTTCCTTCCTCATCTCCGCGCCGTCTTCCGTATCATTACACCGGCTACAAACAGAGAGAGAGAGAGCAGGTCTCTGGGGCCCTCCCCAGCTACCGCCGGGCTAATATCATTTGTCATAGCGATGCATATGATTAGAAAATGAGGTTCGTCATCCCCCCTCTTCCCCCCCCCCTTTTTTTTCTCCAAGCCCTTAACTTTCGAAGTAAGATACTCCAACACCATTAACTGTGACAGCCCTTCTATGCTCTTCATATCTGGAGCTAGAAAATCTAGACACGGGAAAAAAACTGGGGGGGGGGGGGGGGGGCTATAAGGAAAAAGAAAGGACTCTCTATCCTTCTCACAGTTGCAGCATCTATGGTGGCCAAAAAAAAAAAAAAAAAACCTTTCAGCTCGAATGATTTTCAAACCAGAGAAGAGGATAAGATTTGTAACGAGTCACGAAAAGAGAATGCGTGTATTGGGACGGATTGTAACCCGCCAGCAAGACAAAATCTAACGTAAATTATTGAGATATATAACTTAATGGATATCAATGATAAATTTTTAACCCGATACTAGCTACCATGTTGGAAATTTTCACGCTATAATCCCAAACTAAAACTGTTGAAATGTAGCTAACGTTCCTGCTATTCTCAAGTCTCTACTTTCTGTATGAATGCAATTTTTCTTTCTTTTACTTTTTCTCTTCACATTCAGGCAGACCCTCTCCCTCTCTTTCACTTTCTCTCTCTCCCTTTCTCTCTATCTATCTCTCTCCCTTCCCTCTCTTTCTTTCTTTCTTTCTCTATCTCTATCTATCTATCTCTGTCTTCCTCTCTGTCTTTTTAGCCCTACCCTTCTCTTTCCTTTTAACAACTCTATCGATGTCTATCAACACCCATCCTTCTCTCTCTCTCTCTCTCTCTCTCTCTCTCTCTCTCTAAATGACACTCAATCTCTAACTGCCTCTCTCTTATTCTCTCTCTCTCTCTCTCTCTCTCTCTCTCTCTAAATCTTATCAATGCTACTCACGTCCCTGTATGTCAGATGTGAAGAAGCTTTAGACGAACTATGATACTCTAACCATCTCTGTTTTTGAGCCTTTGGTATTAAGTACGTGATGCAGGTATTCCTTAGGGGATTATAAGTAGCATTGATAACTCTCTTTCATAACAGTTCACCAAACCTTTCTAAATAAGAGTCAAATCAAAAGTAAGCCACACAGGTTCTCACTTTGACTTGATTCATACAGAAAGGTGAAATTCAAAATATCCTTTACAATAATTGGTCAACGTAATGCAAGAGTGGGCCATCGCGCAATTTGAGAAATTGCAGATTACTAGTTACATTAAAATACCACTAATGGAATTATCCTTTTGAATCGTTTTATTCGTTCACTTCATATATTTTATAAAAATAAAATTTCTAATAGTCTTAAACACATTTTTGCAATGGGCAACAGTGGATCAACCGACGTTGAAAATGGCGATCAAAAATACGTGCGTTATTGAGAAACAACCCTGAAGGTAATGTAAGAGTGGCCCATACCGTATTTTCTTTTGTCAAACTCCCAAATTTTCTGTTAATGTTTTTAATGTGTTGTAAATACAATTGTTTCTAGTTTGCATGTCGTGGTGTCGTTTTAGGCCTGCAAGCATATTATTTTGCATTTTTTTTTGTCGTAAAAAGCCAAGCTGTACACAAGTTATTTGCATACATTTATATGTAAGGCGAGATAAAAGTGGGCCATTCCTGATTTGTTTCACTAACTTCTTGCTTCCTGATAGCTTTTTTATGCTAATTTCATATGTTTATCAGCCAAAGAACCTCAATTATATGAATGTGCAGAAGGCTGAAGGCCACATCTTGGACAACAGTATAGAAATAGTGTTTTGAAATTTCTGGAATCGCGTTCCTTGGTTTTCTCAAAACAAACGAAATGTGTGATTTCCCACTATTGCTTTAAGTTGACCATTGAATTTAATGATTTCTCTTTCAATTTTTTTTTGTTTTGTTTTTAAAAAGGATTCATGTTGACCTTATTATCGCAAGGGATAAAGATGATTAGTGTAAAAAGTCTAGCGTGTAGACAATGCCATCTGCACGACCAACGTATTATTTCTGTCATGATATCTTCTTTTAGAGAAAGCCTAGATCTAAGAATAATTCATTGAGAGAGAAACTCAAGGCATGGCAGTGTTTTCTTTTTTCAGGACACGGTTTATTTGATACTTGCTAAGGTTTTATCTGAACTGCAAAGTGAACAAAAAACCTATAGCTTGACAGTTTTTTTAACCACTTCACGCATAGATAAGGTAGTTTTAAAACATTAATATTGCTACTCTGGTTTCTCTGCTTTATCCTTAAGCTGATACCATTCAAGATTGAGATTCGTTGATTATGGAATAATTATGATCGAGCAATTAAAACACACATCGAAGTCCTGAGATTAATATTGTTCATGGTGAGTTGGGTTTGTAAAACTGTCCAATTAATCAGTCAATCAATTAGAGAGAACTGCAATGTCTGATTGTCAATTTGTTGATATTATGCTTTGCACAATCATCTTCATCACCGAAAGTTAATGTAATACATAGGAACATGTGTACCAAAACCAGTTCTAAAATCAGTTTTGATTCTCAAAATATAAAATGATCCATTCATAGAGTAAAGGTCACTTACCATTTTTTTTCTCTCCTTGCTTATTTTTTTTTTCAATAATCGCTATATTCCTAAAAGTCAGCTTTTCCTTAGACTCGATTGGATAGATTCAAAAGTAAAATAATTTACTTTTTACTATCGATATCTCATTTTTTACGAAATGTAAAAAGGCATATTGATCCCCAGGAATCAATCTGTAATCGTGTATTGTATCCGCAAGATCAAAGAAATTTCGTGGAAAATGCAATTCAGTTTTTGATTTTCTAAGTTACTCCATGAATCATTAATGAATTAGAAAGTGAAATTATTTTTTAAATATTTCTTTTTAACAACGCAGCTAAAACTTACAGGTTATTTGAAAACTATCTAAAAAATAAACGTTTGCACAATGCAATTTCATCTCACTTTCTGCTAGTAAAAAAAAAAGCAAATCCGTCAAACTGCCAGCCCAACGTATTGCCAAGCGCCTTTCTGGCGCCACTATAATACATCATAAATGATAGTGCATATATATATATATATATATATATATACCTTCCTTTCGAATATAAAGTTCATTCCTTAGTGATTTATTACAATATTGTTCTCAGCTTGATGAATGAGCCTTGAAATAAGTTTTTTTTTAAATATCAAAATGTTACGTGTCCTCTTTTGTCTACTTTTAAAAGGTCTTAATTAGAAGAACGAAACTACAGCCAAACAATCATGCTTTTTTCTCGTCTTTATTTCCTGACTTTGTTTCAGTCTTACTTCCTGTCGCATTCAAATCCCGTGATGCAACGCGTTGCCAAGGGGGTGCGGCATACAATGGCTGAACCTACGCCCACTTCCGGTTCCGTGGGACCCACGGAACGATAGTCTAGTCACGTGATGTTAAAGTGTGGGAATTATGGGACCTCATGGCTCCTGTCTTTTCGTGTAAGTTTCTTTTCCTCCGTTTCTCATTTTCTGCATGACTGCTCTCAGCTTAGCTCCGATTGGTTAACATCTAGGGTAGCTGAAGCAGGAGTGCTGGCTGAATACAGGTGGAGGCCGTTGATGCATATAGCTGTTTGAGCCTCCAGACTCTTGTCAAATGCACTCTACCGGTTCAAAGTCTGCACCTTTTTTGTCAGTGCATTAGCTAATCGCACTGATGAATTCGGTTGTTGACAGTTCCCCCCCCCCAAGCCCCCCCACCCCACCCCACCCAAAAAAAAATGATAAAAGCAATTTCAATGGGAAAAATAAAACCCCAACTGGCGTCTGAAAATAGGGTAAAATGACTCATGACCAAGAAAGTCTGGAAATTTATGAAAGAAGAAAATTGATATTCAAATCTAGTGAGAACCGGCTTATGACGAGGATTTGGACGCAAATCTGTATCAGAACTTTATAAACCAATCCAACTGTGCAGAAATCTTTACAAATAACATTAAAAATCAGTAAACTTATGAAGACACAAAAATGACATTATTTTAATTTCTTCATTCTCAACTGCTTATCTTTGAAATTCAAACTGTTTACAGGTGCCTTTGTGAGATCAGCTTTAAGAGAATAGAAGAGAAATTTTAGCTGAAATACGATTTTTGCGGGTATTTAGTATTGTTGTTACTGAGATCATCAAACTGCGGCACTACAAAAGAAGATGAATAACTTAGCTGCAGAATGCAACAACGCTACCGAATCTGTCCGCTTGATTTTTAGGTCAAGAATTATTTTTTTATCATGCAACTAATTCATAATAATTGTTGTATTTACTTATTTTCATTGACACTATTCTGTCGAAAGTATTCAGACACTTTTTAATGGCAAGAAGTCTAGATTTACCCTTCAATTCTTAAAAAAACATTGGACTAAAAATTTGAATACAGTGACCTTCAATCTGTCGTCATTATATCTTTTCGTTAAGCGAACATTTTGTTTCTCAGAATTTCAAATGAGTATGCGACAGTGTGAAATTTACAAGTCAAAAAGAAAATTATTTGAAAATGTGTGAGTATATTCATCTTTAAACCTGTAAAAGACCACTAAGATTGAACATAGGAGGAAAAAATATATAAAAAAATGGAACACACTGGTTTTATACTTTCCCAATCCTTTGAAAGATCCTCCTATATCGCTCAATATAGAGCTTTATTATGTACTAACATGAAGAGTCTATACTGCACAGCCGTAGCGGAAACTTATAGCTCCTTGGTCATTAATTTTTACCAACATGACAAAGAGCGTTTACAAAGATGTGTTAATAGATTGGGGTTTCACAAAATTAGCTGATTGTTCTTATCGCTTATTCCGAGAATTTTCTTAATAGTAAAAGGAAGTACGAAATACCTTCAGACCAATATAATAATTATGTTTAAAAGAAATTTTTTCGAACGTATTAATTCAAATCTTCTTCTTGTTGCCTTCTATTTCATGAGTCTTAAACTCGATTTGTGTCAAAAACATTTGCAAACATTTCTTAAATCCGTTATGAGTCTCAGTTGCAGGTGACATTTCGAGTCCATCACTAGTTAATTTCGTACGCAAATATTATTTCTTAGATTAAGGCCACTGCAGTCTGTCAAAATAAAGTTTAAGAATGGGTCTACAACTTGCCAAGCTCTATCATACGAATCCTTTGTTTCTGTTACAATATTTCGATTTATTAACTCTCCACACACAAAGTAAAAAGACGGAAGTTTATGATAATTTAGCAGTTTCTTTTGAGAATACATTTATGGTGGGATGGGTTTGTGAGGAATCCAAAGCTTTTATTCATAAATCAAGCAAATATTTATTAAGCCAGCGTGTTTCGACACAAACATTGCAACTTCGAGGAGCCTGTCTTTTCCGTGCCACCTTAAAAACCCGACCTCATCATAAACTAACAGTAATTAAAAAAAATGAATGATACAGCAATAAGGACGCTCTATGACCATACCTGAGATCCCATTACTCGTGTGGCTAACTTCATACAATCCTTTCTCTGCCACCCTGGGCCCCCACCGTCACTCTCAATCCTTTCTCTGCCACCCTGGGCCACCAACACTCTCAATCCTTTCTCTGCCACCCTGGGCCCCCATCATCACTCTCAATCCTTTCTCTGCCACCCTGGGCCCCCAACACTCTCAATCCTTTCTCTGCCACCCTGGGCCCCCACCATCACTCTCAATCCTTTCTCTGCCACCCTGGGCCCCCACCATCACTCTCAATCCTTTCTCTGCCACCCTGGGCCCCCACCATCACTCTCAATCCTTTCTCTGCCACCCTGGGCCCCCACCATCACTCTCAATCCTTTCTCTGCCACCCTGGGCCCCCACCATCACTCTCAATCCTTTCTCTGCCACCCTGGGCCCCCACCATCACTCTCAATCCTTTCTCTGCCACCCTGGGCCCCCATCACTCTCAATCCTTTCTCTGCCACCCTGGGCCCCCACCATCACTCTCAATCCTTTCTCTGCCACCCTGGGCCACCATCACTCTCAATCCTTTCTCTGCCACCCTGGGCCCCCCCCAACACTCTCAATCCTTTTTCTGCCACCCTGGGCCCCCACCAACACTCTCAATCCTTTCTCTGCCACCCTGGACCCCCAACATCACTCTCAATCCTTTCTCTGCCACCCTGGGCCCCCATCATCACTCTCAATCCTTTCTCTGCCACCCTGGGCCCCCAACACTCTCAATCCTTTCTCTGCCACCCTGGGCCCCCAACACTCTCAATCCTTTCTCTGCCACCCTGGGCCCCCACCATCACTCTCAATCCTTTCTCTGCCACCCTGGGCCCCCACCATCACTCTCAATTCTTTCTCTGCCACCCTGGGCCCCCACCATCACTCTCAATCCTTTCTCTGCCACCCTGGGCCCCCACCATCACTCTCAATCCTTTCTCTGCCACCCTGGGCCCCCACCATCACTCTCAATCCTTTCTCTGCCACCCTGGGCCCCCACCATCACTCTCAATCCTTTCTCTGCCACCCTGGGCCCCCACCATCACTCTCAATCCTTTCTCTGCCACCCTGGGCCACCATCACTCTCAATCCTTTCTCTGCCACCCTGGGCCCCCACCATCACTCTCAATCCTTTCTCTGCCACCCTGGGCCACCATCACTCTTAATCCTTTCTTTGCTACCCTGGGCCGCCACCAACACTCTCATCCCTTTCTCTGCCTCCCTGGTCCCCTACCAACACTCTCAATCCTTTCTCTGCCACCCTGGGCCCCCAACATCACTCTCAATCCTTTCTCTGCCACCCTGGGCCCCCAACATCACTCTCAATCCTTTCTCTGCCACCCTGGGCCCCCAACATCACTCTCAATCCTTTCTCTGCCACCCTGGGCCCCCAACACTCTCAATCCTTACTCTGCCACCCTGGGCCCCCACCATATTCTCAATCCTTTCTCTGCCACCCTGGGCCCCCACCATCACTCTCAATCCTTTCTCTGCCACCCTGGGCCCCCAACACTCTCAATCCTTTCTCTGCCACCCTGGGCCACCAACACTCTCAATCCTTTCTCTGCCACCCTGGGCCCCCACCAACACTCTCAATCCTTTCTCTGCCACCCTGGGCCCCCACCAACACTCTCAATCCTTTCTCTGCCACCCTGGGCCCCCACCAACACTCTCAATCCTTTCTCTGCCACCCTGGGCCCCCACCATCACTCTCAATCCTTTCTCTGCCACCCTGGGCCCCCAACACTCTCAATCCTTTCTCTGCCACCCTGGGCCCCCACCATCACTCTCAATCCTTTCTCTGCCACCCTGGGCCCCCACCAACACTCTCAATCCTTTCTCTGCCACCCTGGGCCCCCAACACTCTCAATCCTTTCTCTGCCACCCTGGGCCCCCACCAACACTCTCAATCCTTTCTCTGCCACCCTGGGCCCCCACCAACACTCTCAATCCTTTCTCTGCCACCCTAGGCCCCCACCAACACTCTCAATCCTTTCTCTGCCACCCTGGGCCCCCACCATCACTCTCAATCCTTTCTCTGCCACCCTGGGCCTCCAACACTCTCAATCCTTTCTCTGCCACCCTGGGCCCCCAACGCTCTCAATCCTTTCTCTGCCACTCTGGGCCCCCACCATCACTCTCAATCCTTTCTCTGCCACCCTGGGCCCCCACCAACACTCTCAATCCTTTCTCTGCCACCCTGGGCCCCCACCATCACTCTCAATCCTTTCTCTGCCACCCTGGGCCCCCACCATAACTCTCAATCCTTTCTCTGCCACCCTGGGCCCCCAACACTCTCAATCCTTTCTCTGCCACCCTGGGCCACCAACACTCTCAATCCTTTCTCTGCCACCCTGGGCCCCCAACACTCTCAATCCTTTCTCTGCCACCCTGGGCCCCCACCAACACTCTCAATCCTTTCTCTGCCACCCTGGGCCCCCACCAACACTCTCAATCCTTTCTCTGCCACCCTGGGCCCCCACCATCACTCTAAATCCTTTCTCTGCCACCCTGGGCCCCCACCATCACTCTCAATCCTTTCTCTGCCACCCTGGGCCCCCACCAACACTCTCAATCCTTTCTCTGCCACCCTGGGCCCCCACCATCACTCTCAATCCTTTCTCTGCCACCCTGGGCACCCACCAACACTCTCAATCCTTTCTCTGCCACCCTGGGCCCCCACCATGACTCTCAATCCTTTCTCTGCCACCCTGGGCCCCCAACACTCTCAATCCTTTCTCTGCCACCCTGGGCCACCAACACTCTCAATCCTTTCTCTGCCACCCTGGGCCACCATCACTCTCAATCCTTTCTCTGCCACCCTGGGCCCCCAACACTCTCAATCCTTTCTCTGCCACCCTGGGCCCCCACCATCACTCTCAATCCTTTCTCTGCCACCCTGGGCCCCCACCATCACTCTCAATCCTTTCTCTGCCACCCTGGGCCCCCACCAACACTCTCAATCCTTTCTCTGCCACCCTGGGCCACCAACACTCTCAATCCTTTCTCTGCCACCCTGGGCCCCCAACACTCTCAATCCTTTCTCTGCCACCCTGGGCCCCCACCAACACTCTCAATCCTTTCTCTGCCACCCTGGGTCCCACCAACACTCTCAATCCTTTCTCTGCCACCCTGGGCCCCCACCATCACTCTCAATCCTTTCTCTGCCACCCTGGGCCCCCAACACTCTCAATCCTTTCTCTGCCACCCTGGGCCCCCACCATCACTCTCAATCCTTTCTCTGCCACCCTGGGTCCCCACCAACACTCTCAATCCTTTCTCTGCCACCCTGGGCCCCCAAGACTCTCAATCCTTTCTCTGCCACCCTGGGCCCCCACCAACACTCTCAATCCTTTCTCTGCCACCCTGGGCCCCCACCAACACTCTCAATCCTTTCTCTGCCACCCTGGGCCCCCACCAACACTCTCAATCCTTTCTCTGCCACCCTGGGCCCCCACCATCACTCTCAAATCTTTCTCTGCCACCCTGGGCCACCAACACTCTCAATCCTTTCTCTGCCACCCTGGGCCCCCAACACTCTCAATCCTTTCTCTGCCACCCTGGGCCCCCACCATCACTCTCAATCCTTTCTCTGCCACCCTGGGCCCCCACCAACACTCTCAATCCTTTCTCTGCCACCCTGGGCCCCCACCATCACTCTCAATCCTTTCTCTGCCACCCTGGGCCCCCACCATCACTCTCAATCCTTTCTCTGCCACCCTGGGCCCCCAACACTCTCAATCCTTTCTCTGCCACCCTGGGCCACCAACACTCTCAATCCTTTCTCTGCCACCCTGGGCCCCCAACACTCTCAATCCTTTCTCTGCCACCCTGGGCCTCCACCAACACTCTCAATCCTTTCTCTGCCACCCTGGGCCCCCACCAACACTCTCAATCCTTTCTCTGCCACCCTGGGCCCCCACCATCACTCTCAATCCTTTCTCTGCCACCCTGGGCCCCCACCATCACTCTCAATCCTTTCTCTGCCACCCTGGGCCCCCACCAACACTCTCAATCCTTTCTCTGCCACCCTGGGCCCCCACCATCACTCTCAATCCTTTCTCTGCCACCCTGGGCCCCCACCAACACTCTCAATCCTTTCTCTGCCACCCTGGGCCCCCACCATCACTCTCAATCCTTTCTCTGCCACCCTGGGCCACCATCACTCTCAATCCTTTCTCTGCCACCCTGGGCCCCCACCATCACTCTCAATCCTTTCTCTGCCACCCTGGGCCCCCACCATCACTCTCAATCCTTTCTCTGCCACCCTGGGCCCCCACCATCACTCTCAATCCTTTCTCTGCCACCCTGGGCCCCCACCATCACTCTCAATCCTTTCTCTGCCACCCTGGGCCCCCACCAACACTCTCAATCCTTTCTCTGCCACCCTGGGCCCCCACCAACACTCTCAATCCTTTCTCTGCCACCCTGGGCCCCCACCATCACTCTCAATCCTTTCTCTGCCACCCTGGGCCCCCAACATCACTCTCAATCCTTTCTCTGCCACCCTGGGCCACCAACACTCTCAATCCTTTCTCTGCCACCCTGGGCCACCATCACTCTCAATCCTTTCTCTGCCACCCTGGGCCCCCACCATCACTCTCAATCCTTTCTCTGCCACCCTGGGCCCCCACCAACACTCTCAATCCTTTCTCTGCCACCCTGGGCCACCAACACTCTCAATCCTTTCTCTCTGCCACCCTGGGCCCCCATCATCACTCTCAATCCTTTCTCTGCCACCCTGGGCCCCCACCATCACTCTCAATCCTTTCTCTGCCACCCTGGGCCCCCAACACTCTCAATCCTTTCTCTGCCACCCTGGGCCCCCAACACTCTCAATCCTTTCTCTGCCACCCTGGGCCCCCAACACTCTCAATCCTTTCTCTGCCACCCTGGGCCCCCACCACTCTCAATCCTTTCTCTGCCACCCTGGGCCACCAACACTCTCAATCCTTTCTCTGCCACCCTGGGCCCCCAACACTCTCAATCCTTTCTATGCCACCCTAGACCCCCACCACGCTCAATCCATACTCTGACACCCTGGGCCCCCACTCTCAATCCTTTCTCTGCCACCCTGGGCCCCCAACACTCTCAATCCTTTCTCTGCTACCCTGGGCCCCCACTCACTCTCAATCCTTTCTCTGCCACCCTGGGCCCCCACACTCTCAATCCTTTCTCTGCCACCCTGGGCTCAATCCTTTCTCTGCCACTGATCCTTTCTCTGCCACCCTGGGCCCCCAACACTCTCAATCCTTTCTCTGCCACCCTGGGCCCCCACCAACACTCTCAATCCTTTCTCTGCCACCCTGGGCCCCCACCAACACTCTCAATCCTTTCTCTGCCACCCTGGGCCCCCACCATCACTCTCAATCCTTTCTCTGCCACCCTGGGCCCCCACCAACACTCTCAATCCTTTCTCTGCCACCCTGGGCCCCCACCATCACTCTCAATCCTTTCTCTGCCACCCTGGGCCCCCACCAACACTCTCAATCCTTTCTCTGCCACCCTGGGCCCCCACCATGACTCTCAATCCTTTCTCTGCCACCCTGGGCCCCCAACACTCTCAATCCTTTCTCTGCCACCCTGGGCCACCAACACTCTCAATCCTTTCTCTGCCACCCTGGGCCACCATCACTCTCAATCCTTTCTCTGCCACCCTGGGCCCCCAACACTCTCAATCCTTTCTCTGCCACCCTGGGCCCCCACCATCACTCTCAATCCTTTCTCTGCCACCCTGGGCCCCCACCATCACTCTCAATCCTTTCTCTGCCACCCTGGGCCCCCAACACTCTCAATCCTTTCTCTGCCACCCTGGGCCACCAACACTCTCAATCCTTTCTCTGCCACCCTGGGCCCCCAACACTCTCAATCCTTTCTCTGCCACCCTGGGCCCCCACCAACACTCTCAATCCTTTCTCTGCCACCCTGGGCCCCCACCAACACTCTCAATCCTTTCTCTGCCACCCTGGGCCCCCACCATCACTCTCAATCCTTTCTCTGCCACCCTGGGCCCCCAACACTCTCAATCCTTTCTCTGCCACCCTGGGCCCCCAACACTCTCAATCCTTTCTCTGCCACCCTGGGCCCCCACCAACACTCTCAATCCTTTCTCTGCCACCCTGGGCCCCCACCAACACTCTCAATCCTTTCTCTGCCACCCTGGGCCCCCACCAACACTCTCAATCCTTTCTCTGCCACCCTGGGCCCCCACCAACACTCTCAATCCTTTCTCTGCCACCCTGGGCCCCCACCATCACTCTCAATCCTTTCTCTGCCACCCTGGGCCCCCACCAACACTCTCAATCCTTTCTCTGCCACCCTGGGCCCCCAACACTCTCAATCCTTTCTCTGCCACCCTGGGCCCCCACCAACACTCTCAATCCTTTCTCTGCCACCCTGGGCCCCACCTGCAATCCTTTCTCTGCCACCCTGGGCAACACTCTCAATCCTTTCTCTGCCACCCTGGGCCCCCAACACCCTTTCTCTGCCACCCTGGGCCCCCACCAACACTCTCAATCCTTTCTCTGCCACCCTGGGCCCCCACCAACACTCTCAATCCTTTCTCTGCCACCCTGGGCCCCCACCATCACTCTCAATCCTTTCTCTGCCACCCTGGGCCCCAGCCATCACTCTCAATCCTTTCTCTGCCACCCTGGGCCCCCACCAACACTCTCAATCCTTTCTCTGCCACCCTGGGCCCCCACCATCACTCTCAATCCTTTCTCTGCCACCCTGGGCCCCCACCAACACTCTCAATCCTTTCTCTGCCACCCTGGGCCCCCACCATCACTCTCAATCCTTTCTCTGCCACCCTGGGCCACCATCACTCTCAATCCTTTCTCTGCCACCCTGGGCCACCAACACTCTTAATCCTTTCTCTGCCACCCTGGGCCCCCACCATCACTCTCAATCCTTTCTCTGCCACCCTGGGCCCCCACCATCACTCTCAATCCTTTCTCTGCCACCCTGGGCCCCCACCATCACTCTCAATCCTTTCTCTGCCACCCTGGGCCCCCACCATCACTCTCAATCCTTTCTCTGCCACCCTGGGCCCCCACCAACACTCTCAATCCTTTCTCTGCCACCCTGGGCCACCAACACTCTCAATCCTTTCTCTGCCACCCTGGGCCCCCACCATCACTCTCAATCCTTTCTCTGCCATCCTGGGCCCCCAACATCACTCTCAATCCTTTCTCTGCCTCGCTGGGCCACCAACTCTCTTTATCTTTTCTCTGCCACCCTGGGCCACCATCACTCTCAATCCTTTCTCTGCCACCCTGGGCCCCCAACACTCTCAATCCTTTCTCTGCCACCCTGGGCCCCCACCAACACTCTCAATCCTTTCTCTGCCACCCTGGGCCCCAGCCATCACTCTCAATCCTTTCTCTGCCACCCTGGGCCCCCACCATCACTCTCAATCCTTTCTCTGCCACCCTGGGCCACCATCACTCTCAATCCTTTCTCTGCCACCCTGGGCCACCAACACTCTCAATCCTTTCTCTGCCACCCTGGGCCCCCACCAACACTCTCAATCCTTTCTCTGCCACCCTGGGCCCCCACCATCACTCTCAATCCTTTCTCTGCCACCCTGGGCCACCAACACTCTCAATCCTTTCTCTGCCACCCTGGGCCCCCAACACTCTCAATCCTTTCTCTGCCACCCTGGGCCCCCACCTCAACACTCTCAATCCTTTCTCTGCCACCCTGGGCCCCCAACACTCTCAATCCTTTCTCTGCCACCCTGGGCCCCCACCATCACTCTCAATCCTTTCTCTGCCACCCTGGGCCCCCAACACTCTCAATCCTTTCTCTGCCACCCTGGGCCCCCACCATCACTCTCAATCCTTTCTCTGCCACCCTGGGCCACCAACACTCAATCCTTTCTCTGCCACCCTGGGCCCCCACATCACTCTCAATCCTTTCTCTGCTACCCTGGGCCCCCAACACTCTCAATCCTTTCTCTGCCACCCTGGGCCCCCAACACTCTCAATCCTTTCTCTGCCACCCTGGGCCCCCACCATCACTCTCAATCCTTTCTCTGCCACCCTGGGCACTCTCAATCCTTTCTCTGCCACCCTGGGCCCCCCCCATCACTCTCAATCCTTTCTCTGCCACCCTGGGCCCCCAACACTCTCAATCCTTTCTCTGCCACTGGGCCCCCAACACTCTCAATCCTTTCTCTATCCTCTCAATCCTTTCTCTGCCACCCTGGGCCACACACTCTCAATCCTTTCTCTGCCACCCTGGGCCCCCACCAACACTCTCAATCCTTTCTCTGCCACCCTGGGTCCCCACCATCACTCTCAATCCTTTCTCTGCCACCCTGGGCACTCTCAATCCTTTCTCTGCTGGGCCCCCACTCTCAATCCTTTCTCTGCCACCCTGGGCCCCCACCACACCAACACTCTCAATCCTTTCTCTGCCACCCTGGGCCCCCACCATCACTCTCAATCCTTTCTCTGCCACCCTGGGCCCCCAACACTCTCAATCCTTTCTCTGCCACCCTGGGCCACCAACACTCTCAATCCTTTCTCTGCCACCCTGGGCCCCCACCAACACTCTTAATCCTTTCTCTGCCACCCTGGGCCACCAACACTCTCAATCCTTTCTATGCCACCCTGGGCCCCCACCATCACTCTCAATCCTTTCTCTGCCACCCCTGGGCCCCACCATCACTCTCAATCCTTTCTCTGCCACCTGGGCCCCCACCAACACTCTCAATCCTTTCTCTGCCACCCTGGGCCCCCACCATCACTCTCAATCCTTTCTGCCACCCTGGGCCCCCACCAACACTCTCAATCCTTTGCCCCTGCCCCCACCCTGCCCTGCCACCCTGGGCCCCACCACACTCTCAATCCTTTCTCTGCCACCCTGGGCCCACAACACTCTCAATCCTTTCTCTGCCACCAACACTCTCAATCCTTTCTCTGCCACCCTGGGCCCCCACCATCACTCTCAATCCTTTCTCTGCCACCCTGGGCCCCCACCAACACTCTCAATCCTTTCTCTGCCACCCTGGGCCCCCAACACTCTCAATCCTTTCTCTGCCACCCTGGGCCCCCACCAACACTCTCAATCCTTTCTCTGCCACCCTGGGCCCCCACCAACACTCTCAATCCTTTCTCTGCCACCCTGGGCCCCCACC
This sequence comes from Elysia crispata, assembly GCA_033675545.1. Taxonomy (NCBI): domain Eukaryota; kingdom Metazoa; phylum Mollusca; class Gastropoda; family Plakobranchidae; genus Elysia; species Elysia crispata. The sequence continues at coordinate 408,456 of JAWDGP010006855.1, forward strand.
AACACTCTCAATCCTTTCTCTGCCACCCTGGGCCCCCAACACTCTCAATCCTTTCTCTGCCACCCTGGGCCCCCACCAACACTCTCAATCCTTTCTCTGCCACCCTGGGCCCCCACCATCACTCTCAATCCTTTCTCTGCCACCCTGGGCCCCCACCATCACTCTCAATCCTTTCTCTGCCACCCTGGGCCCCCACCATCACTCTCAATCCTTTCTCTGCCACCCTGGGCCCCCAACATCACTCTCAATCCTTTCTCTGCCACCCTGGGCCCCCAACACTCTCAATCCTTTCCAGACAGTCACTCTACGAGGGACAGTTGTCCTAACAAATATCATCTATTCTAGGATAGTTCTGGCGCCCGAAACACATGCCATTTCTTTGTTTACTTGTGATTAACAAGTTTCTTTCTCCCAGTTTCTCTCGCTGAGGTTTAAACCTTCCCCAGCTCCCCCTTTCCTCCCTCCCCCTTGTCTCTCTCTCTCTCTCTCTCTCTCCTCGTTACTCTCTCCCTCTCCCTGCTGGCGACTGTTTGTCTGGACCGCCTAAGCGATTTTTTCTCCTTTTTCTCTCACTATTTACATATTCATTTATCACCTTAACATCTCCTCTGCCCTCTTTCTCTCCCCCCCCCCCCTCAAACTCCCTTGTTTTTCATCGCTCTCCCTCTGGAAATCCCTGTCTATCACTCCAATCGTCCGCTATAATTATCGCTCCAATCCCTCTCCCTCCCCCTCCTCTCTCCCCCCCCCTTTTCTCCAACCCTTCCGCCCCCATCCCACACCTAATTCTATCGGCGCCTCCATTGTTTCTTGCGCTATGTTTCTCTTTGCGTTTAATTTCTGTCGCCTGATCGAATTCTAGAAATCAATAAGGCTTCCGACTGTTTTTATCATTATCGATCTATAGGCTGCCAGCGGATCGATCGCCTGTGGTGAGCGCCATGATCGGGGCGAACCTGGATGGGGCCGCTCACCTGGGGCCGTGAGATGGCTAGCCTGTGTCACACAGGAGTGGACTGAGAAACCCCACACCGTCACTGACTAATCTCGGTAAATCCAAGGGGTAAATCAGTTGGCCCTCTGTCAGGACGTTTTGTCATCCTCGGAGAAAGTTCTAAGATGTTTCCAGTCCTTGAGTCCACACCGTCACTGACTAATCTCGGTAAATCCAAAGGGTAAATCAGTTGGCCCTCTCTCAGGACGTTTTGTCATCCTCGGAAAGTGTTCTTGGATGTTTCCAGTCCTTGGATGTTTAAATATAATATGTCGAATAACGATGTGTTATAATGAGGATCTAGAGAAAAGGACAGAAGCAAACGGGAAGTCAGCTGGTCAAATCGCTCACACATATACACAAAATATGTTGCGAGTTATGACGTTTCTTAACTCTGGTGGAGCCGAAGGTGGTCTAGTAAACAGAGATCTCCTAAACAAAGAATTCATCAGCAGAGCGATTGTGTTCGATCCAGACTCTATCATTGAAGGGGATCCAGAAGAGTTAATCACTCCTTGGCGAGAAAACGGCAGAATTATTCTCAGACCACTTTTCCAACCCTCTCTGTCTCTGTGTCTCTGTCTCTGTCTCTGTCTCTGTCTCTGTCTCTGTCTCTCTCTGTGTCTCTCTCTCTCTCTCTCTCTCTCTCTCTGTTTATCTCATTCTCTCTCTCACATTTCTCCATCTCTCTCTCTCTCGCTCTCTCACACTCTCTCCATCTCTTTCGTACTATCTCTCCATCTCTCTCTCACTCTCGTGGCTTTGGCGTTAGAGCATCCACCCCTAGTACCCAGAGACTTTTTTTTGCAAGTTCAGTAAGTCAATTTAGAATCTCATCTTATCATCTCTGTTCTGCCCGACGAGTGCATATGCTTGATTTTACATTGTGTAATAGAAAAGAGATTCAAACACGTTGAGACTTGAAGCAACAACAAATACCATACAGTAAAACAGTAGACATATCGCTCTTTGCAGGGGATATAAAAAAATAACCATGCCGGAACAAAGATTTTACAGAATAAACCGATAAAAAATTCCAAAAATATAACAAGAAATTAAAAAAAAAAATCTATTCCGAGCGAAAGTAATACGAAACAAACAAGCGTAGTGAAAACGTCAACTACTTCATGGATTTGAAAACAAAAATATGAATAGACAATGCAAATATAAATCAGTGGAATCAAGACATAGTAGGAGAAAACCAGCTGATTCTGTAATGTTCAATCTGTGATAACAATCTTATAAACGCTTCTCAGAAGCTTGTGAATTCTTGGAAGCAATAATGCTTAGAAATGCACTACCTCTCGGCAATTCATGGCTGCCCATTTATTTTTTACATGAAAATCAATATTTAAAAGGATCTGCACATAGATTTAGTTTTTATAATACTGGCCAACTGAATTTAAAGGCGCATTAAAAAAAATAACTGGTTACTAGACGTGAATGTCTGACAAACGATCAAAACCTGGGCCAAACATGGGGGTAACTGAAACAAAAGAAATAACAGATGGACGAGCCAAAAAATAACAACTTCCAGTTATGTGGGTTCCAGGGAACAATAGAGAAAGCAAAAGAAAATGCATTGATGATAGCAATCTGATATCCTACAGTGAAGAGTTAAGAAAAAAGAATTTATTTGTAAGGAAAAACAAAGTGAAAATGAAATAAGAAATCTAAATGCATTAAATATAATGTGTATAACTTCTTTTTCTCTCGAAAAAAATATGATATAACGATTATCATAAAACAGAGATCAGATAAAGGAGTATATAACTGAATTTTCCTCTTAACTTCAATATTATGATTTTTTTCCAACCTGTTGGCAGCCTAGAACTATAATCTAAACAATGCTGCAGATTCCACTTTATCTTCATTCTGATTGGTCCACTGAGCCGAAGTTTTAAAAATGTTATAAAAATGTTAAAACTAGGAATATCGTGTTACTTTTTATGGTGATATTATTTCTTTCGTTTTCCTCTAGCTTATTTGCCTTTCCCTTTTTAAATTCCTCACAAGAATTTCTCTTCATATACATTATGGCGGTTGCGCAAAGCTAGACTGATTAGCGCCACTCCTGGGAGAAGAACCGAATGTGGCATAAATCATCGTAATTACGTTATGTCTGTCCTTCCCTGGCCACAGATGCACCTAACAGCGGCATTCGTTGAAAATTAACATCCTGGCATCATAACAGTTTGTTATTGAATCAGTTGATTTTTTTTCCATATTGTGTATGCTGTTAACATAACCTGAAATTTTAATTTATTCAAAATAATGGACGGCCTCTGAACGAAATGTGGTTTGTGTACTTGGAAGATTGGTGATACAGGCGGTTGAATTTTTACCCGAGGTCAAGTAAAAGCTTCTCTACCAGCAAACTGGCAACTGCTGGCTTTGAAGTTGACGCATGATATTTGATGCTTGGTCTTCTGACCAAGAAGAGAAATTTGAACCTGTTTAGATTTAGCATTAAATTTAAGTTATTTTAGTTCTGATTGTGAAATTATCAAAACTTTGCGCCTAGAATACTTTTTAATAGCGGAAGAAAGAAGGAATTTCCTGACCGATTTCATGGTATTAAGGATACAGACACAGATAGAGAGACAGATAGAGAGGGGGAAAGAGAGAGAGACAGAGAGAAAGAGAGAGAGAAAGAGAGAGAGAGAGAGAGAGAGAGAGAGAGAGAGAGAGAGAGAGAGAGAGAGAGAGAGAGAGAGAGAGAGAGAGAGAGTCTGTGAGACAAAGAGGTCGAAAGACAGACAGACGAATCCTTTTATTGATTAACGTAACTTTAAATGAGCAACTTATACATCACACATAAGAGCAACAAAAAAGTACATTACTTAGGCCTTTACATGCATCGGGCTTAGATCTTCACTGACTCCTCTCTCTCTTTTCACCTATATATCCATCCTCTTGTTCTTTCTTTCTCTCTCCCTCTCTCTGTCTCTCTCTCTCTCTCTCACTCTCTGTCTCCCTCTCCCTCTCTCTATCTCCTTCTCCCTCTCTTTCTCTCTGTCTCTCTCTCTCTTTCTCTTTCTCTGTCTATCTGTCTGTCTGTCGTCTCTCTTTATTAACGTATACATCCCCGCTTGTTCTTTCTATCTCTCTGTCTCCCTCTGTCTGTCTCTGTCTGTCTGTCTTTCTCTCTCTCTCTCTCTCTCTCTCTCACTCTCTGTCTCCCTCTCTCTCTCTCTATCTCTTTCTCTCTCTCTCTCTCCCTCTCGCCTTTTTCCTCCTGTTTCAACTCTTACCGATACATCAATGATTAACATACAAAAACTATAGACATTCGCTAGACACTTTGGGAGTAGGTTTACCTTTGTGTTTGTATTAATTGTTAGTAATCTATGCACCGATTCTTTTTTCGGAAGAAAGTAATAAAAAAAAGAATAAGCTGGAAAGATTGCTCTTCTCACTAAGTATGAAAATATTTTTCCACAAACATAAGAAGCCAAGTCCATGGTCATGACTTCTAAACCTTCACTAATCCACGTTACTGAAAACCAAGAACTGCATCTCGCCAATGATGGTATCCCTCCGCCATAGCTTTACGCTTGTGTGGAGAACTACTTCATCAAATTCGAATCCAACTCGGCCATACCAATGGACGGTACATGTCCTAATCTCCAGGTTCCCCTTTCCCGGCCGGCCATCAGCGGCCATATTGTTGACCTCTGTCCCAGCCGCCGATCCCACATTGGGCGGTGCCGGGCGCACATTGTACACCTTATGCGGTTAATATTTGATCACTGCCTCCAGTTTCCGGCCGTCCTCCGACAGCAGTGGAGCTCCTTACTCACGCAGTGTCGGAGTCGCGATTCAGTTTTAATATTGTCAGGGTTTTTTTTTTTTTAATTTTCTCTCTTTCCACAGTTATTATTCCTTTGTGTAAATCAAGAGAGAAAAAAAAGATTGCTGTTTCTCGATTCCTTGTGCTTGGATCATGATTTATGAGGACGGTATGGTTTAGACATGTTATGTGGCCGTTAGAAGAGAGAATAATGCTCTAGCTTTCCTAAATTTTTTTTTAAAGAATGTTATAACTATTTTTAGGCTTGCCTCAGAGAAAACTTTATCGTTTCATTAGGTGTGGTGAAGTAAAATTTTAATAAGTATAAATAAAACTGGGATGAAATGGATGTGTAAAGAAAGACAGACGGATAGATCTACTGAGAGAGGGAAAGACATACAGTAAGAAAGAAGGGGGAAAAGAGAATAAAGGAGTGTCAGAAGATGACAGAGATATATGTGAGGAGATAAATAGAAACATAGAAATAAATGAAAAAATATAGAGACAGAGACTATGAGAGAGAAGGAGAGAGAGAGAGAGAGAGAGAGAGAGAGAGAGAGAGAGAGAGAGAGAGAGAGAGAGAGAGAGAGAGAGAGAGAGAGAGAGAGAGAGGAAAAGAGAGAAAGTTAAAAGAGAGAGTGACGAAGAAAGAAAGAGAAAGAGAGCGAGAGAGAGACAGAGAGAGAGAGAAAGAGAGAGGGAGACAGAGAGAGACAGAGAGACAGAGAGAGAGAGAGAGAGTGAGAGAGAGAGAGAGAGAGAGAGACAGGCAGAGACAGAGAGAGTCAGAGATGTGCGCATAAAACTAGTATCCTCAGCTTTGATCAGTGTCTAGTGCACCATCACAGGTCAGAATTGCCTGACGGGGGCATCTCCTCCCGACAGTCTTCAAAATACTAACTATATCTAGCTTCTATCTCTTTGACTTCAAAACACTGATTTGGTTTCTCAACTCTACTCTGATATACTTAGATCAATCAAGGTTTGTATGAAATCTTTTGAAATATTAATGATGGATATTAGAAACGTCCTGTAAACTGGGCATCCGTAACGTATTTTGATTAAACAATGAAAAGACAAATAAGAAACGTGCAAGATATTAATATTTCCTTGTTTCCTTCTATATTCACATCTTCTTTTCTGTTTTTAGAGGTGTTTCTGTTGGAAGAAAACAGATCGCCCCTCATCTTGCCCTCTCTCTCTCCCCCCACCCTCTCTCTCTCTCTCTCTCTCTCTCTCTCTCTCTCTCTCCCTCCCCTTCTCTCTCTCCCTGCATTTTTTTGTTATCTTCTACACACACTCAATGTTCCCTTATTTTTTTTTTTGATTATGTCGAAGATGGAAAGACAGCGAAACTCAATATCATCATCCTCATTTCACTGGATGGTAATACAGTGGTTTGGTTTCATAGTTCACAATTCACTGACGTCAATGGGATCATGCGCTGTCAACAACAAGGGCAATGTACATTTCTACGTTTTATGCCAACATTATCGCAAGTGGATCATTAAAAGGTCGGTTGTAGATGTTTAACGTAAGATCAAAAGCATTTATAACTCGAAGATCCAAGAATAACAATTTAATCAATCCATGATCTCATGTTTGTGAGAAATAGATATGAACATCAGAATCTTCGTGCGCCCTCTTTTTGTCGCCATTGTTGTTGAGTCATAGTCCGCTGTAGTTATCTCCCGTGGCTGCGTTGAGTCATAGTCCGTCGTAGTTATCTCCCGTGGCTGCGTTGAGTCATAGTCCGCCGTAGTTATCTTCCGTGGCTGCGTTGCCAAGAGAAGTGACGAATGACGCGCCATCAACACGGCCAAGAAGGTCGCTACGCAGTGTTGGTTGCTTCAAGCACGTACGAAACCTTTTGCAAAGCGTTGAATGTAGTATGTCTACACAAGTCTAATACTGGATGCTGCTCGGTGACAACAGTTCTTTACAATGATATTTTTTTTCCCTAATTGTCCTTGGAAACCTTACACCGATAAGGTCTTGACAAAGGGACGTAAATGCGGTGAGCTCTTCGTCTTTTCGTTAAGTGGAACTAGACATTAATCTGCGGTGTGAAGCGTTTAGTTAGAATGCTTCCAGCAGGTCATTCCTCTACTCACCGACGTCCAGAACTCGTTATGTCCAGCCTCACCGGGCTGCGTCCGTCATTACCATCCAAGAAGTCTTCGGGGACTTCACAAGGAGCAAGGGGGGATAAACACTACGGTAGGTGAATAATTCATGGAATTACTTCCCCTTGGAAACAGAACGTACAGCGCTAAGACGATGGCTTTTACGGAAGTCAAGTTGACGATACGTGCGCATGTCACAAAGTTTCACTTCAAGAGTTTTAACCAATCAAAAAGCGGTACTTGTATGGCTCTTTGTATATGGTTAACAGCTTCTGAAGTTAATGGCTGTGTTGGGCAGAACCAGAAGAGAAGCTGGACAAGGTGTATTGAGAAGGGTTACATCGTGTTTATTTTGAGTCTTGTTCGAGACGAATGAACATTGCTGGCAGACTTGTGAGTTTCTGTGAGAACTGCGCGACTCAGGCTGATAAACACATGCTCACGCCCAGAACCGAAACTAAAAATACTGGAGAAAAACCTGATGGTATTATCGCAACATTGTAAGGCCGCTCCTAGAAATGTCACATTTGCATTGCATTAGAGACCTCGGAAACTTTCTATGACGATAGAAATATTGGCAGAGCTGACGCGCCAAAAGAAAGGGGAAAAAGTGGAAAATCTAAACATTATTAATGACGCAGAAAGGGTCATATGAAAGGATTTTTATTACGGTCTAGGAATAGAGACTGGGGACAAAGAAAAAAGTTAGCGTCGGGAAAAAAATAGAGATAGAAAGAGAGAAGGAAAATAAAGAAAAAATGAGTTTGTTGAAGGTTAATGTGAAGAGGGACATAGAGATGTTGGAAGAGTGAAGATGAAAGATGAGAAAGAGAGAGAGAGAGAGAGAGAGAGAGAGAGAGAGAGAGAGAGAGAGAGAGAGAGAGAGAGAGAGAGAGAGAGAGAGAAAGGGAGAGGGAGAGAGAGAGAGAGGAGAAAGGGAGAGGGAGAGAGAGAGAGAGAGAGAGAGAGAGAGAGAGAGAGAGAGAGAGAGAGAGAGAGAGAGAGAGAGAGAGAGAGAGAGAGGAGTATCTAAGAAAGTAAACATAGAGTAATTAGAAATAAAGGATTATAGATATTTGGAGATTAGGAAATAAGTGTATAGATATATAACTTCATTTACAATTATATATTAGTTAACTGGACAAACATTCAGATAAGCAAAATAAATAAACATGAATAAATACATTTGATAGATATGCAAACTGAAAATATGAAGATACTTAGATTGACGTACAGGAAACAATATATGCCATCACAACTTCCATCACATTAAACTTCGAGATTTGCTTATCCCACCTCGCACCCTTAGTTGTGTCTCCTAGCTCTTATTTAATTAATCTGTACATGAGTTCTTAAAATCTCTCTCATCAGTCGGGCCTTTTTTGTGTTGTCCCTAATGTATGAACTGCTACAACTTCTCTTTAACTCTCTCAGCACACATTATAAGAAGATTAAAAAAAAAAAAATTAAAAAAATGAAAGTTTATATGGCAACCTTTATTTGTGCGGGTTCAGTGCCACACCAAGCATCAAATACCTCTGTGCTTATATTTCACTCATTCTCTACTTCTTTTGTTTCACATCGGTCGTTTGTAATGTCGGTCAGAGCAGGCCCTCAACTGCCACGTTGTGCGCGGCCACCATTTCCAGAACTTCAACCTCTTATAGGCAAGCGTGTGACACGTAGTCAATAGCCAATAGTCAGACCAAATATTGAGCTTTTACTAGGAAATTCACATTTCGAAAGTACACAACCCGCTTTCATGCTTATTCCCCTTTTGGGTTGAAAAAAAAAAGGGGGGTTAATTACCGCGGATGTTTAAGTTGTAGAAAAACAACTAATATTTGGAAGGTCTTTATTTGCTGAGCAATATGTCTTGTTCTAAAAGCTTGTCCACGGTTTGCCTGCACTAGCCAAAGTGCCTGTATATGTATCAATGTCACTGGCTGTTTAGATAAGCGCCAGACTAAACGATGTCTAAAAGTTCGGTAAGTTTACACTTCGATACTGTGGAATTTTCTAACCATTTTCCTGTCATAACATTTCAACTGCAAACTGACATTTTTAGCGATATAGAATTGGTTCAGGGTAAACAAAGCGCTCTCACTCAGGTAAATTGGCTCAATATTTGTCCTAGAGTATCGGTTTTTGTTTAACTCACAGACGAGCGGTACAGAAAGAAAAAAAAAATAAAAAGCAGTCAGGCGAAACAGCCCTCGGTTTTCTTAGAGTAGAGGGTAAGGGAAACAACCAAAATAATTATTTATCATAACCTAGCCGAGTCACGCCTGCTGCCCCTTTCATATGTGTTTTATATCGCTAGACTTTATAATATTATTTTCCTCTAATACGTTTTCTAAATATCAAGTAAATATCAAACTCTCTCTCTATCTACCTATTCATAAACTTTTCCTTGTATTTATGCAACTACAGTTGCGTGCTTTTCATATTTGACCTTTAAAATTCTTCAATGAAATTTTACACCATTTTAAGACTCAAGTTAGTACAAAAAAAGATTTTTGAAGTAAAAACAAAACAAAAATGAAAATAAAAGCGGAAAAAAACTCCAAACTGAAACAACCTGATTTAAAGTCCTTTTCCGTGACAAGAGTACCGGCAATTTCTATCAATTTAGGCGATTAATCAGAACCCGAAATCCGTGCCAACAAACGCCATCTCACTTGACACATAAACTGAACCATGTAAGCCCTACCAGCTGCTTTCGGCGCATTTGAGTTGTGCCCGTGAGCGCATCTTATAGAAAACGATGATGATTTGTGATTTCGAGAAGGAAAGGGTTATTACAATTATTGCGCAAAAAATAAAGGAAAGTTTTAGTTTTTTTTTTTAATTATTGTACCTCAAAGTTGTAAAAAAATAAAGGAAATGTCCAATTTTTACAGAAATCATTATCAAATGACAGTTATTTTACAAAAATTTACAAAATGACTGATTCGTGAGATGATTTATTTTAAAAAAAAAATGTAATTACTTTCTATGTTGAAGTTATCAACTTTTTCTACACAAATGTCACGACAATTAGATCCTATACTACGAGGCTCTAGTCATTATGAAATAGCAGAGGGAAGATTGTGAAATCTCCAATAGATTATAGCCCTGAACTAAAGCGATGTCTGGTTTCTTTTTGTGTAGATATTATAAAAAAAACCCAATAAAATATCGGTCAAAAGTATTCACAAACCTTAAGAGCCATCGGTGCAATAATGTGTTCCGTCTAATATAAACTATTGATTGTTACCTTAGATTGTTGAGACATGGCTGCAGAGTTTCGGGACCACCCTACATTCTTCAAATGGCGACATGGAAACCGTGATCTACCTTTACCTAACTATCTATCTCTATCAACCTTTCTATCTGTCTACTTGTCTATCTAACTACCTATATATCTGTCATTCTATCTGTCTTTCCAAACATCTATCTATCTATCTATCTTTCTATCCATCTGCCTAACTATCAACATATCTTTAAATAACTATGTATCTCTATCTATCTATTTATCTAACTATTTATCTGTCTATCTATCTATTTATCTATCTATCTATCTACCTATCTATCATCTATCTATCTATCTGTCTATCTATCTATCTGTTTGTCTATCTATCTATCTATCTATCTATCTATCTATCTATCTATCTATCTATCCATCTATCTATCTATCTGTCCGTCTATCTATCTATCTGTCCGTCTATCTATCTGTCTGTCTATCTATTCATCTATCTATCTATCTGTCCGTCTATGTATCTATCTATCTGTAACTCTGAATGTCTATATTCTAACTCATACGGTTTCTATACGAATTTAAGGAATCTTCATTGCCCAAAAGAAAATTTTAATCTAGGTTCGGATTTTCCACCACCAAAAATGATCATGATTTGGATTCTAGGCAATAATATACACGCGCAGTTTCTGAAATGTCACAGGAAATAATGGCTTTGAAGTATAGGAAATGCGATACATGATTACACTTTTTTGGTTAAATGGCGATGTTATTAGAGGCAAATGAACATTTTCATCCTTTCCCTTTTTTTGTGATTTTTTTGTGTGGAAATCTTGAAGGAAAAAAATGACGCAGGTGGAAAGTGTGAGTATGAGATTTTCGTCCCCTATTTTGTCCCCCTAATCCTAATTGTCTAAAAAGTGAGTCACGACAATGGAAAGATCGATTATAACAATTAAAAAAAAAATTTGAAAAAAAATATTGCATGTGAAAGAAAAGGCAAAAAAATAAAAAATAAAAAAAAATAAAATATATATACATACATGCATGCATACACCCATAAAAAAGACACTTGATATTCAGTCCTTTTTTTCGAAACTATGAAGCTTTTTAGTTTAAAGTCGTTGATAAGTAGAAAAAACACAAATGAAAAGGAAAGAAAGAAAACGAAAGATAATAACACTGTTTTTTTTTTCCTAATTTTTTGCCTCCTGTTCGTTTCAGTTTGTTTAGTTCTTATCCTTGTCTTTGCTGACCCTGCTTTTTTCGATCTGCCGATATAACTCAATCGAGCTTTTAACAACACTCAAACACATGAATTAAAAACTCACCGAATTAAAACTTGCTACTTGAATTGAGACACTTCTCTTTATGTTTCGAAAGGAATTTATTATAAGCGTTATAACATTATCTTCAAAGGAATTGTCATCATCCTCACTATCATCATCAACATCATCTTCTTCATCACCATAATTAACAATATAAACATGGTTTTCATTACGATTCTTATCGGAACCAACATTATTGTCAATAATATAACAACGTTTACAGCCATTATCAAGCGTTCATCATTATCATCACCATCACCATCACCATCATCATCATTATCATCATCATCTCATCACCATCATCATCACCATCATCATCATCATCATCATTATGAGATTTATAATCATCATCATCATTATCATCATCAATATCATATATATTATTACTATCATCATCATCATCATCATTATCATTATCATCGTCATTATGATCATGATCATCATCATCATCATGACTCTCTTCAATACTATCAAATTAAACATGATATAAATTCCAATCCGTACCACAATATTTATCATCTTCATGTTCAATTTTAATATCACACTCATCATCAAGTTTAATTCTTCATCATCATTATCACCATCAGAACAATAATCATGATAATGATCATCATCATAACCTTCTTCTTTAACGAGAGTTTTCTGCGACTAAAACATGCTATATTGATGCTTTTGAATAACTTTACAAAAGAAACTAATGTTGCCATCTCTAAAGCTCAAGAAACGAATGTTGCCATCTCTAATGCTCAAGAAACGAATGTTGCCATCTCTAATGCTCAAGAAACGAATGTTGCCATCTCTAATGCTCAAGAAACGAATGTTGCCATCTCTAATGCTCAAGCCCATTGAATCATTGTTTGGTTGTTTCAAATGTCACTTGATGCATTCCAGTCGACCTTTTCGAGAATCTGTTCCGTGCTGGCCTATTTTCTCCCTGTGGTGACATCACTTCACCACCTGGTTCGATGTCAACCTATGATGCTCTTTTTATTCTCTCACAAATGTTTATCCACGTCCCTAGTTTTGAATCTAATGCACTCCTTTGATTATGAAAGAATTTATTTTAGGTATGGACTCATTGAAAAAAAAATTGGTTTGCGTTTTTAAACACTTTGCTATTAGGAAATAAGATGAATGAAATTTGTGTGTCAGTGGTTATATAATCTTTATAGCAAGTATCTAGAGCTTTGAAAAATGTCTTGATTCTATCACATAAATGACGTGCTATGAAATATGAAGTAGGTTTGACTTAGCTTTAAATATCTCTTAGCGGTCTTATCTTTGTTACTAAACGCTTTTATATTTATTCTGTTTTACAGCTCTGTACTCTTATGTACCGTTTAGCACTTTCAAAACCTCTAATATATAAACGAATTATGTAAAGATTGTGATTATGTTCTGAGAACATTTTACCAATACTTTTTTTTTTTAAATCGCGTAACTTTCGAGTTTCATATCAGCAACTATTGAATTATTTACATCACTTTCCCCTCACAATACTAAACAGGAATCATTTCTTTATTCGTGTTACATCAAATTCTCTATACATATTAAAATGTTTGCTTCATTCAAGCATTATCTTCAAGACTAAATGAGAGGTAATGACAGAGATCACAATAATTGACCGTTCTATGGTAGTTGGGCATGAACGGTCTATTGTACATTCGAGTAATGTTTCTATCTAAGATAAGAGTTTGTGGAGATAATGTTTCTATCTAAGATAAGAGTTTGTGAAGAAAGTGTTTCTATCTAAGATAAAAGTTTGTTTTGATAATGTTTTTGTCTTAGATAAGAGTTTGTTCAGTTAATGTGTCTATCTAAGATAAGAGTTTGGAGAGATAATGTTTCTATCAAGATAATTGTTTGTAGAGATAATGTTTCTATCTAAGATAAGAGCTTGTAGAGATAATGTTTCTATCTAAGATAAGAGCTTTTAGAGATAATGTTTCTGTCAAGATAATTGTTTGCAGAGATAATGTTTCTATCTAAGATAAGAGCTTGTAGAGATAATGTTTCTATCTAAGATAAGAGCTTGTAGAGATAATGTTTCTGTCAAGATAATTGTTTGTAGAGTTAATGTGTCTATCTAAGATAAGAGCTTGTAGAGATAATGTTTCTATCTAAGATAAGAGTTTGGAGAGATAATGTTTCTGTCAAGATAATTGTTTGCAGAGATAATGTTTCTATCTAAGATAAGAGTTTGTGAAGAAAGTGTTTCTATCTAAGATAAAAGTTTGTTTTGATAATGTTTTTGTCTTAGATAAGAGTTTGTTCAGTTAATGTGTCTATCTAAGATAAGAGTTTGGAGAGATAATGTTTCTATCAAGATAATTGTTTGTAGAGATAATGTTTCTATCAAGATAATTGTTTGTAGAGATAATGTTTCTATCTAAGATAAGAGTTTGTAGAGATAATGTTTCTGTCAAGATAATTGTTTGCAGAGATAATGTTTCTACCTAAGATAAGAGCTTGTAGAGATAATGTTTCTACCTAAGATAAGAGTTTGTAGAGATAATGTTTCTACCTAAGATAAGAGCTTGTAGAGATAATGTTTCTATCTAAGATAAGAGTTTGTAGAGATAATGTTTCTATCAAGATAATTGTTTGCAGAGATAATGTTTCTACCTAAGATAAGAGCTTGTAGAGATAATGTTTCTACCTAAGATAAGAGCTTGTAGAGATAATGTTTCTACCTAAGATAAGAGCGTGTAGAGATAATGTTTCTACCTAAGATAAGAGCTTGTAGAGATAATGTTTCTACCTAAGATAAGAGCTTGTAGAGATAATGTTTCTATCTAAGATAAGAGCTTGTAGAGATAATGTTTCTATCTAAAATAAGAGCTTGTAGAGATAATGTTTCTATCAAGATAATTGTTTGCAGAGATAATGTTTCTATCTAAGATAAGAGCTTGTAGAGATAATGTTTCTACCTAAGATAAGAGCTTGTAGAGATAATGTTTCTATCTAAGATAAGAGTTTGTTGAGATAATTTTTCTACCTAAGATAAGAGTTTGTTGAGATAATGTTTCTACTTAAGATAAGAGTTTGTTGAGATAATGTTTCTACCTAAGATAAGAGTTTGTTCAGATGATATTTCTATGTAGGATAAGAACTTGTGGCGATAGTATTTCAATCAAAGACAAGAATTTGTTCATGCAATGTTTCTTTCTAGGATAAGAGTTTGTGCAGATAGTATTTCTATCAAAAATAAAAGTTTGTTGAGTTGTCAATTTTAAGTCTATGACACAAATTTCTCATACAACATTTGAAGATAATGTTGGTGAGCTCCGACTCGAAAAGTTTTTTTTTTTTTTATTTTGTTAGTATGATGTGACTTTTATTCTCATTTGTATCATTTTTCAAACTTTAATCCATATTAGGGTATTATCGCCTGTTTGTCTGCCTCTCCGTTACATCTTTTTCTGTATATCTTATGCTCCCTCTACTGCTCTGTCCTTACATTTGATTTTTTTCTTATTTTCCTCCCCACTTCCCCACTGTCTCTCTACCCTCTATCTTTCACTCTCTGTCTCTCTCTGTCTCTGTTCTGTCTGTTTGTCTGTCTGTCTGTCTGTCTGTCTGTCTCTCTCTCTCTCTCTCTGTCTGTCTGTCTCTCTGTCTGTCTGTCTGTCTGTCTCTCTCTCTCTCTCTCTCTCTCTCTCTCTCTCTCTCTCTCTCTCTCTTTCTATCACGCTTGCACTATTATAGAAACTATTATATAATTATTATATATAATGGTATGAAATATTGCTATAATATTATTCTCCTTTAAGCACCGACGGAAACAGGCCCAAAACAGAAGCAGTTAACTTTCTGTATGCCATATTTATCAATTTCTCTGAAGCCATAAACTTTCCACATAAAGATGTGTAAAGAATGGCCAAGCATTGCCTGATGGCATGGGAAAAAAATATCCGCAACCAAACACATCTACAATTCCACACGCACATACATACACAAAACTACGGAGAGCAAATTTTTTTTTTTACCGCATGAAACCCAACGCACGAATGGGACCACTCCCTTCTTAGTTGAAGGAAAATTAATGGTAAATTTAAGAGTGGAGAACGAAGAATGCATGGGTGAGGGTAGGCGGTTTATTCGAGAGCAGCTTGGTGAAGTCTTCTGGCAAACAACTTGCACCAGAAAGTTCAAACTACAAAGCACAAGTCTTGTGGTTATGATTGGCCAATCATGGTTTTTCAAAATTCAAAAGACATCGCATTTTCAAATCATTTCCGATTATTCTTTTTTTGTTTTGTTTTTTTGTTTAATTTTTTTTCTCGAAAAGCAGAGTAATGCGGTTTTTCATCCGCGTTTCACGTTTATTTTCACTCAGCGTCTGCGTCGCTTTGCTTCTCTGCGTGCACTATAGTTAGGGCTTTGATACGTTACAGAAGTAAAGTCTGGAGACTTGTAAATCATGATTGTTTCAGGCTCTGTGAAGCTTTTGAATCCTGTAGCTGCAAAGACTGCAGCTCAAGTGAATTACATATTTCCTTAAGGCACATAACTGTATGATGTAAAAGTCGCTCCAAGCCGAGCTGTAAATGGTTGAAGCAAAATAGATATGTTACATGATTGATTGGTTGGTTGATTAGTGTGGCCGCCCAGGCCTAACTTACCATTCTCAGTAGCGGCCTGAATTTTCCACCGTTAAATCGGTTTGATCTTGCAATGAAGCCTCGGTGCAGAGCTTAACTAGCCGCTCTATCGTTCGACCACCATCACCGCTATCATACAAAGCGGATTTGTTCCACGGATTTGCTGCAAGTGGATTCAGACTTGATTCCAGTGGAATTTTTCATTGTCCTGCTATTTGTGAAGAATACCACTAGCTAGCCCAGGATCGTGTGACTTGGAGAAGCGTGGCAAGACGACCCCAGAATGGTTCTCAACAGGGATGACAAGGACAACAACAACAACAACCAAAAAGTCTGGTGTAGAAAGAGGACTATTCACTCAGAATTTATGACCAAAATGTCCAGTTCCTTGTCTGGACCTTCATTGGTGCAGAGCAAGAGATGACGGGAAATACAGAGCGTTCGTCCAGAACTCTGCACTAGACGTTCAGGGTGGGCTGGAACTAACTACATCAGTGGATGAGTTATAGGACATATCTCTTGTCTGATGAATAAGAAAGTCTTGACTTCGCATGTTAGGTTATGGGTGTTACGAGTTAGCTTGATTGTGGTTTATAGCGATTGAATGTCTGTTTTCATCAAATTTCACGTTTCGTCACCCCGTCATAAACAACCGCCATCACTCAAGCTCGGATGTGTTAAAAGTATGTATTGTTTACACTCTTTTTTTTTTATTGAAAAATAAAATGACACATTATTCCGGCATGAAATCAAAGCAACGGCAACTTCAAACAGCATAGCTACCAAAGAAGGGACAATAAAATCCACAACAGCATGATTAGCGGCTTCTACAACTTCGACGACATAACACAATCAAGATAAGGACAAACCCACCTCACAATCAATGGTTGAAATATGTAATGATGCATATTTGCCTTATATCGCCGAAACTCGAGTTCAAAACACAAACCGGATACCGAGGCATCTATCGATTCTCGTTATCTCGCGGGTTTAAAGACCTGGTAGAGGGAAGCCATTAGTTTTGGCCTATCTACATACATAATTCACGGTGGTGGAGAGGGACAAGTTGAGTTGAGAGAAGCGGGCGAGAAAGCTCCACTCTCAGAAAATATTCATCGACCGGGAAAAAACATAATCGAGGACAGAGACAGAGAAATTGGGAGTGGAGATGTGTCACATTTTTAGAAAATGTGATTGGCAAATTGTTTGATGTAACCCGCCCACTAGAAAAGATCATGAGTCTCTCTTATATTTACCCATACAAGACAGAAAAGCACATATTAAAAGAGATCTGCATGAACCATATAATAACTTGATATATCCCGTCCACTGCTAAGTTTGTGAGTAATTTGTCATGGCTTTATAGAAGCTTTTGAAAATTACAGCAGAAGTGGCGCGTACATATTGCCATTGTTTGTCCTAGATATCTGTACCTCCGCTGTGAAAGAACATTTTTTGCTTGGCTGTGTTGCTGTTGGGATGTTTCAAGTCAAAATAAATAAACGCACCTCGATGAAACTTATCTTTGCTGCCCAAATCGTATAAGCTGCGATGTGTCACTACATAATAACGTGGTTTTATATTTCGAGGAACTATGGTTGAAATTAATTTTATGAATAACTTTCGATAATAAGTTTTGAGAAATGCTTTTCGCGAGGCATTCGATCGTTAAAAATCCAATTTTTTACGTTATAAAAAGTTGATTTTTGGAATAATTTAAAAATAAACAAATATAAAAAAAACACATTTCTTTGGCTGCATCCACTGAAAGCTCATTTTCAGTTCCTGCTTATCACTACTAATCTCTTGTTATTGATCACCATAGACTGCAGTCTCTTTATGGATGTGGTCAGTACGGGTCTGATATAAAATTTTGTATAATCCATATACTGCATGGTTAAAATCAAGGATTTTTTAAACTTCGTTTTATTTGTTGTTGCGAGGATCCCAAGATCCAACCCTTGGCGTTGATGTGGCAACACAAACTGAGGCAAACTACACGTCGTATAATTTCTACTGTTGGAGTTTTATAGCCTCATGAAAATTGGGCATATGGTTCGAAAACCAACCACTTCCCCCATTTTTGTTCATTAAAACTGTAAGGAAAAATCGTTGTTAATATTGGATTTTAATGTATACTCTATACAAAGAAGACTATGTGTTGAATTTTCATTGTTTTGGTTTTTATTGACATTCTCAATATGTTCTTATGTTGTTTACTTTAAATCTTTACTTAAAATTTCTAGAAATAAAATAATATAAAAAAAAAGTTTACAAAATGTGAAAATCAAATCGTCCGCTTCAATATTGTCCGATTCTGAACCACGAGAAAGAAACTGAGAACAAACCTAAAAACAGGAGAAAGAAAACAAAACTTCGGCCTATAAAAATTTGCATCTGGCAACCGGAGTTCGAGATTGGTGATAGGGCTGTAAAAATCCTGGCAGACCATCATAATTGATTGAATCTGGCATGTAGTTACTAGCACACGTTGTCTCTACGGCTTATCTCGCTCTGTCTGGCTGGCTGTTTGTCTGTCACCCTGTCTGTATTTGCTCCTAAGTTCTCTCATCCAGACCCCGACATCTCCCCAGTCTTTGTCAAAACAAATTTGCAGCAGCCACGAGATGAAACAGTATTTTCTGTCTCGTCCCATTGCTCATTTCTTTTTAACCTTCTCTGTCTCTCTCTGTCTCTGTCTCTGTCTCTGTCTCTGTCTCTGTCTCTCTCTTTCTCTCTCTCTTTCTCTCTTTCTTTCTCTCTCATCTTTCTTTCTTTCCTTCTCTCTCTCTCTCTCTCTCTCTCTCTCTCTCTTTCTCTCGTTATCTCTCTCTCTTTCTCTCTTCTATCTCTCATTCTCTCTCTCTTTTTATTTTTCGTTTGGTCTCACAATTATACCTTCGATCAAACAACACCTTATTTTCATTTTTTTTTCTTCTCAGGTTTTTTTCGCACAGCTAGGCTATCAGCCAATTTACCAATCAATAATTTGATGTAACTGTTTTCCTTTTTCGTGTTCTTTCTCTCTTTTTACTTCCATCTGTAAACTTTGACATATCTGTGTGGCAGGTTGGTCCGTTAGGCAGTTTATCTAATTGATGATAATGGGGATGGTGACGATGATGATGATGCCGATGATGTAAATTATCATGATGATTATGATGATGATGATGATGATGATGATGATGATGATGATGATGATGATGATGATGATGATGAGATGATGGTGATGTCAATGATGTTGATGTTCATGATGATGTGTCGAATATTTAATTATGGGCTACCTAAGACCAAGCTGGTTAAAGCCTTGGCAATGTTGTAAGATTAAAACTGACTTTGGTTTTAAATATTCCAAAGCTAAGTTGGGCTAATATCGAGGCTCCACGTGCCCTTTCTATTTTTGTTTGTGGAACATTCGGATTCGAAGAAGGCCTTAGGGAACCGATGAATCTAGCAAACTGTTTTTTGCCTCTCTTGTTAGTCAATATCTGTAAATCTTGCGCTTTTGGTCATGATGAAGGCTTGGTGGGCGGGGCGTACTACTAGGACCCCTTAAAATTAGCGCAAGAAATTTCCAATTCTGATATTCACAGAGACCCCCCCCCAAAAAAAAATAAAAAAATTAGGTTACTGATTAATATTTTTGTGTAGTGAGTAAGATCCGCGTTCAAGTGTACAAATATCATAATTTACTCGAGTGTGCTAGGAAATCCGGAAAAAACACGTTAGGAATAAATGAAAAAGTCAGGCAAATGTACCAAATAAAGATGTGTCAAATTCGAAAATGTTGAAATTGAATTTCTAGGTGATTAATCAAATTAAAAGTATGGCATGACGGGGGCTGATTGTTCGTACAATGTTTCTTCTTTCAGTCTCAGCATGAAATCAATCTTCAAGTACTGCATGGCGATTTTAACGATGTGTCGGTAACTTTCGACGAATGTTCTCTGCAGATTTAAGAGAGGAGGCTGTGTCTTCTAGCCACGTTGATGCTAGTAGATAACAATAAGAATAGATATCTAATTTTGTTAAATTCAAATCTATTTATAGATTTTTTTTCATTATATTTTCATGGAGGTTTAATAACTGCGCGTCTAAGAATTCCCGCAAGGCAATGCACTTTTATGCAATGAATGAGAAAATTCACAGCTTTCTAATAAGCGTTTAGAAGGATCTAAAACAGATTGGGAAAGTACACTTGCATAATTAGTGGATTTCCTTTATTACGGCAAGCTTTTAAGAAAGAACACGTTATGCCAGTCTTGTGCGTCATTGAATTCAACCATTTCAGCAACATCAACAAATTATTAAACTGCCCACGCACCGTTTATGAACATACAGAGGGACTCTGCCATATTTTAGAACATTAAAAGATGTTGATCATTTATTGACATTGAAAAATGGTTATGTCAACAAAATAAAAAAGACAAAGTGGAAAGGAAAAATTGAAACATTTCACATGAACAGAATTATAATACTTATCATCACGAGTGATTCTATTTCCCTCCCTAAACCCCACCTCCCCGTTCTACTCACTTTTACCCCTCAACCCGTTTTTTTTTTTTTTTGTTTTCCCCGTACATCCATTTTGTTTTCAAGAGCCAATGTCGTTTTTATACAACTTCAACTCAACATACCTGTACCTCTCCTCTAAATGCAGACGGTAAATTACCCTTAGGGAAAAAAAATATCGACAAGGGAAAAGAAAGTTTCTTTGCAGGTCTACTTTTTTTTGTCTATAGGTTACAATCGATGTCCTCCACATCTCCTCGCACATCCACTTTCCTCTCTATTATTAATTTTCAACTAGAGCTGGGCAAAAAAAAAAATCGATGCTTTTTTTCCAACAGCGTGCTTGAGTTTGACTGACGTCGATTTTTGAAATGGCTGGTGAAAACTGGTTTTGAGGAAACATGATTATTTTAACGAGCCGCGGGATATGGGAAGCTCCCCCCCCCCCCCCCCAACTTCATCACAATCTCATGGACAATTAATCCATTATAGTTCAGCCAATCCTCGTACTTTTATTTCTTGTAAAAAAATTAAGTGAAAGGAACATAGGCTTCATACACGAGGAGTTTCTGTTTAAGTGGTGTGTCACGCAAACAACAACCGGCAATATAACATTTAAGAAAAAGAATTGTAAACTTTGCACGTTTATGAATATATCATTCATAGTTTAATAAAAAGGAAATGTGTTACGTTAAAATTAACCTTTTTTTTTCGACTTCTTTATTTTTTCTCGCCTAATTTAAGAAACTTTTTGTTTTTTATTTTTTCTTCTGTCTGTCTTATCTGATCGAAAGAAGGATTCAATGACAAACCAAGATTATATGAATTTTTGAAAATTTTCTGCTTCAGGTGACATCAGTTCATCGTTCTTATCTCTAACAAAGGTATTGCTGCACCAGTCATGGTCACAGCAATGTAACTATTCTTAATAAGAAAAGTTAACTAATTTTATAAAATCCTAGACTATTTTAGAACTTTTAATAAACGCTCACTGTGTGAAAACAACAATAGGAATTCATGCAAAACAGTGCATCCTTGGGGTAATTCATTGTAAGAAGCATCTTCAAAAAAGACTGGGATTTAGCAAAGTACAAAATTCACTGATTCCCCACATTAAAAGATGAGAAAATTCAAAGTCTTATGAGAGAGAGAGAGAGAGAGAGAGAGAGAGAGAGAGAGAGAGAGAGAGAGAGAGAGAGAGAGAGACAAACAGACAGACAGACAGACAAAGAGAGAGAGAGAGAGAGAGAGAGAGAGAGAGAGAGAGAGAGAGAGAGAGAGAGAGAGAGAGAGAGAGAGAGAGAGAGAGAGAGAGAGAAAAGTTTTTTGCCGATTTTCTCAACTTTTGAAAAGTGGCGCAAACTTCGGTTTGTTTAGATCCCTTAACATGTTTAGCAAGAGAATAATAGAAATGGATTCTTTTGAGCGGACTGGCCAATATATAGAGAAACAGTCAATGGGATAATCAATACTAAAAAAGTTATTCCCTAACTGTTTGGTGCTTACTTTCCTAGAGCAACAAATGATACTCTCTTCAGGTAACTGTATTGTTTATTATCAGCTCTAGGGGTAATAAGTAGGTGAAAGTCTCTTTGTAAGCTCTATATTCTCATATTATTAGGCTAGCTTAGAATAAGACAGATGAAATCCGATAATACCACTAGATAGGTGAACTTAGGACCCGAACACGGGACCTCAGCAGTGCTGTGACCGTCTAGCATTTTATAAGCTGCTAATCCAGGTTATTTGAAACTTAATTATATTCTTGAGGAAAACGTTTCTAGACAAACTTTAACCTGGATCTAACAAATGGAAATTTGATGAAATTGGTTAAATATACCTCCTCATATGGTACCATCACCCCCGTGGCGAGATAGTAGGAACTCGACCAGCTTTCCTCGCGGGCAATGCTTGGTAGCTGTGATTTGAACTGCAACCCATACCGGCTACAGTCTGGTTGAAAGATCGTTCACAGAGCGAAGTTCCGGGGTCACAGAGAAAAAAAGTCCGCAGCACTTCGACATTGATTTACACACCTGTTGAACCGTTACACTCAACTTCCTGAGCTTCTCTCACCTTCTTTTTTTATCGCTCATGCATTTTTTGTATAGCACTTAAGGGAATGCCTTTGATCTAACTTAGCTTTTTATCTTCTCTTCCCCTGTTTATCTCTCTGTCTCTTTGTCTCTTTGTGTTTCTCCGTCATTTTTAATATCTCTTAATCTTTTTTTTCCCCACTATCCCTCTATCTGTTTTTGTTCTCGATTCTGCTTCTTCACTTTCCTTTCTAACTATCTATCTATATCTATCTATCTATCTATCTATCTATCTATCTATCTATTTACCTACCTATCTTCCTATATATCTATGTATCCATCTTTATTTCTTTATATAGTACTGTGCCTCTCAGCAGTACAATGAGTTATAGATAGGGTAAACTAAAACATGTGTCTGTCCAAACTTCTTTTCTTTCTTCAGGCAACTGATAACACTCTCTTTGCGTAAGAGTTGGACCCATCTTTTACCCCATGCCCTGTCTGGTGACAGATGCTTCATCTTTTCTAGCGTTGGACTGGCAAAAGGGAGACCTAGGTTTCGAACTTAGGTACCCCATCAGGAAAAGAAGTCGCATCCCATCTAACCAGCCCTAAACTTGGCTTGATGGTTGGCCACTATCAGCGATGAACACATGGCACGCGTGAAGCTGAGCTCTTGGAGATGGAATCTTACCTTTTTAGATCTATTGATCTTATCAAAATACGAGCGAAAATGTCGTAGCGTGATGAATTTTCCTTCCAGTGGCGTTCGGTTAAAATGAACATTAGCGTGTTCATATTATCACATGCTCACACTCTGAAATAAGATATGACTTGCTCAGGTATCTTCCTTGGACAAATGCGACATTATTCGCTCTGACTCACGCAAGCGGAAAAAAACTGTGTGCATATAGTCAAAAGCTTTTAGCTGAAAGTTAGTAAGTCGATTGAATTATTTTACATGACTAGAATTTTTTCTTTTCTGTCCCTCCAGGCTCGCCGCGTTTCAAAATCAATAAGTGCGTGAGACACCTCAGAGATCGCGAACCATTGATACACGCCTGGGTTGTGAACCCCATAACCTTCCCTAGATCTCCATTCATTGGGGGACATGATAGAAATACCATTTTGAATGAACCCTCATTTCTGGTCGCGGTGAAACGGAAATGAAAGGCCGGTCGATAGAGCTACACGCACCGATTTTAGTCCATTTTTATAAAGCGAAAAGGATGGAGGTATTTAGAAGATTTCGCTGCACACCAAAATGATTCCAAGTTTATTCCGCCTTATCCTAAGGAGACTATGGCGCACAAGGTGAGACGCCAAGCTATCATGATAATAACAAGAATAACAGCAATTAAGCTGCAGCCACAGCTGTACCAGCAGCAGCAAAGAATGAATGATGTTTAGAAGGTTTTGCTGCAGATCAAAATGATTCCAAATTTATTCCACCCTATCCTAAGGAGAATATGGCGCACAAGGTGAGACGCCAAGCTATCGTGATAATAACAAGAATAACAGTAATATAAGCTGCAACCACAGCTGTACCAGAAGCAGCAACAAAAACAAAAAAAAAGGACAAAATCAAAATTAAATTACGACAGATTTAGGGTTAATCAATAGAGCTCCAGATATCAGGTTGGGTTATCAAAGCATTCTTCGGAAATATTAGCTTACCTATAAGTAAATTATGAAAAAAGAGTTTTATACTCTTAAATTTTGTTTTACACTCATAAATTATGACGCGCTTAACTAAGTTTAATTCTAAAAAATTAATGTACTCATCTCCATGACTGATTCGATTAGGCCACTCTAGAGTTTGAATCAGAAACAAAAAAACTTTCAGTACTGTAGTTGTCAGTGCAAGCAGAGCTTAAGATGTGAAGAATCCAGGTCATACAATAGTTGAACATAATTATTGTGAGTTGTCCGTAAACCTACTAGATCTATGTGAAATAATAACTTAGCCGCTTTCCTGTGCCACTCTTATGTTAGTGAATTCAAGCTGGCTTTATCTCTATAAGATTATGTCAAGAACTTTACGGAGGTGCTTATAATTACAATAGATATTGAAATTGTGCAAAACAATTCCCTTAACACGCTATGCGATTTTGTTTTTATTGTTGTTTTTTGGTTTTGTTTTTTTATGGTTTTTCGGATTTATGAAATAAAGAAATAAAATATTTACAGATCTGCTCCGGATTATCCTTCAGATATTTTGCCTTGCATTGCTTTAAAAAAACAAAATAATGAAAAAAAGAATTACAAGCAAATTCCGCGGTTTCTTTCTTAATATACAAGAAAGGCAGAAAGGAGCAGCGACCACAAGCTCTCTTTCCGCCCAATTAAAAAAAAAAGAAATAAATAAACATACCCAGATTTCAAGAAAGCATAGGTTGAAAAAAAACAACAACAACAAGTACAGTTGTTAAAACAAAAAATTGTGCCGGTTCTATTTTTTTTTTACTAATACTTCTTCTTTCCGTTCATCATTTTTTTTGTAATTAATCTGCGAAGAGAAGGCTTTGTTTTTATTGCGAAGCTTCCAGTATCGATCTGGCCCGAGATGCGGATAAAAACATCGGCCAAATTGTGCTCTCTAGTTATGAGGAGCGTAATTGTGGTCTTAACAGTCTCTAGAGTATTCACTTCTTGCTGATCTGTTCTTCTGTCTGTGTAATAAAATTGAGCTTTGAGACGTTTTTTAAAAAGACAAGAGGAGGGAGGAAGAGAGAATTGGTCAACGAGAGGGAGGAAAGAGAGATGCAGACAAGGAAGTATAAAGAGCCAAGGAGACGATAAGGTATAGAGAAAAAGAGGTAGTCAGGTAGTCGGGAAAAAAAGAACAAACTAGAAAGAAGATACGTTCAAGTCAGTTCATGGAAGTGTTAATGTATACACGCTCTTACGGTTACAAACTACACATCAATAGAGCTAAGTTTTAGATGCCTGGGATAATCCAGAAACTGACAACAATAAAATCAAAACCACAACAGCCACCAACAAACAACCTCCTCAATATATTTTTCGACATCGAAAAATTACCCCGCACCGAAAACAAGAGCAGAAAGAGTCACGCCAAGAAAACTAAAGGAAAAACGGGAAAACTCCAAACCTCTTGATATTATTTCGAAAGTAAGAATTATGGGCTCCAAAATGTTTCATCCTTATCTTTACTCTTACTGATAGATTATCTAGCAGCAGTTGACCTATAACCCACTGCTCTATCAATTTCCACCCGGCTGATTTAAAAAAGTTTAAACTTAAAAAACAAAAACGGTGTCCAGCTCATCTAGTATCAGACCAAAGAGCCTGAAATTTTTCGAGCTGCCCCAAAGAACGTACTTAAACTGTCTTGCAACTACCCGGTCTTAATTTTGTGTGTTTAATTTTACTAAGGTTTATTTAGCTGTTTTTTTTTGTTTGTTTTTTTTTGCCCAACCTTGCAGCATTATGTAATAAATACGTCTTCGCGATTCACGAAAAAAAATCTTGACATCATTCTATGAGAGAACAAAATTGCTGTAATGACTGAGTACATTTGAGCTACGCTATTTGTAATGCTGGTCCGGAGTGAGTTCAGAAAGGCACTTTGGTTTCTCAATGGTCTGTCTGGAATTCTTTGTAAAATGATTTGACCATGTTACTGGGAAAGCGCTATTTAATAAAGGTCATGAGGAGTTCAGATTGGTTCCATTATGCCATGTGGAAATGTAGGATCTTAACATGCCATGAGCCCCTGAGTAAAACCATGCTAGAGTGACATATCTCGAGATGGACAATGAGGTTACATCTTGTTTCTTCATTTCTCACAAGAAAAGACAAAAAAAATCCTCAACATTTATCTTAAGACTTTCTCAGGAAAAAAAAAACCGGAACCCATTTTAATGTTGTTTTTGTTTTAAAATCCTGTCCCCACAGATCCTTTTCAACAACACTCAGTTTTTGTCAACCACTCTTCAAAGTATAACTGGCTTGTGCATGTCGAGAAAAATGGATTGAGTGAAAATAAGTATATTATGCAAAAATGTCACTTAGTACTCCATTCTTTAAAAGTATTCATAACTTTAAAAATGCGTTTTTTTTTTTTTTGCAAAACAAAGCTTTGCGAATCGGGGCTTAGTGTTTTTCAGAAATGCGCCGTCACAACCACCCAAGCACACACAGCTAAAGTGAAACATTGCCTCTAATAAACTGGGTGAGGTAAATTTTGCCTTGGGCCGTGGGTCCTTTGATAGTCCACAAGTTACTTTTTGTCCTCAGAAATTCTAGTTGTTCTAAAGGGATCATATAGTTGCATACTTTTTGTGAGATTTCCTAAATGGGTATGAAGTGTATAAATCTTTATTGCTAATCACAGTTAGTAAATGAAGCCAGTTGCGTCTAACAGTGTTTGTTATTAAACAGAATGATTTGCTGGTCGATGCCAAAAATCAGAATTTGGAAAGAAAGAAAAAGGCATCGCAACGATAGGAACTGATTTCAAAAAATAAAAAGTTCAACAGAGGAATAAAATTCATAAAAGTTGAGAATGAGGAAAAAATTAAAAAATAAAGAACCCATTTTTTGATTACTTAATCTCATATCTAATCAATCTTAGCTTTATATAATCTACTATCACTTAACTATAAGATCCTAAAATAATTTTTCGTTATTATTTTTTTAATAACAACTATTAATACATTTCTCTTAGTCATGGCGAGTTTTGCATCTAGTTTCTATTCTCTTCCGAGAAAAATGCATACAATTAATAACGAAACTATTGAAAGATTGAAATAATTAAATAAACAATATAGGATTTAATTATTTTACTTAATTGCATTGCAACGTGCCTCTTGAAAAAGAAACAAAAAATGAAAGAATAATAAATTTTGTTAACTTCCTTATGCTCTAAATCTGCTTTTTATTTATTTATTAATTTGTTTTTTTAATGATTATTTATTTAAATACTTACCATAGACTCCCAAAATGGCCGCCATGCCCATGCCCATGCCCGTGGCCGTGCGCATGACCGTGCGCATGTGCTCCCGCACCCGGATGATGACGCGAGCGGTGACGCTCTCTTGCCATAATATGACGTCACGTTCAACACAAACAAAACCGAGTCTCTTCAAACTGTTTCGATTCGATTCGATTCGATTTTTTCTCCACTTTGTCCAGACTCGCTTAGCCGAGAATCTTTGTGTAACAACTGACTATTTAACCACACAAGTCATGTTCTGTTCCTATATCCTTTTACGTGTTGTCTTCCTCATGTCTTGTTTCAGCCATTTTGTTTTGGCTCCACAGTGTTTCTAACTCTCAATATAAGCGTTGCGACTTGCTTGCTCACATTTCTAAGGGTCACGTGACAACAGCTGCCATAATCTGA
The DNA here is from genome assembly GCA_033675545.1 of Elysia crispata. Taxonomy (NCBI): domain Eukaryota; kingdom Metazoa; phylum Mollusca; class Gastropoda; family Plakobranchidae; genus Elysia; species Elysia crispata. The sequence goes on from JAWDGP010006855.1 coordinate 436,458, forward strand.
GACGTTCATGAAAAACTTATAATAATCTTAGCAAAAACTTCGACCTTGTTGCAAAATGTATCTTCAGTTTTAGCTGTGATTTAATCTCTAAAACACTTGCTACATGGAATTTACAAAATAATATTTTGAAAGCTTTCGTTGAAAGCATCCAGAAAAAGACAAAACCAAAAAATCATGCACCCGAAGAACGCCTATGATTTTCCATGAATATTTCTTAACAGAGCATTCCTGGAACCATGTACTTTATCTAAATGTACTGGCTGTCTTTCCTTACACTCGGTGATGCTGTTAAGACTCAATGCCTGATCCATTTGCTTGTTAAGCTTAATTCAGATTTTCCTTCAAAACTTCATCAATCCTACACTCAAGCGAGCTTTGACCATCTCACAACTGAGACTTGCTCCACGTTGCATGTGACTATCAGACTGTGCTTGTTGAGCGCTCTCTCTCTCTCAGACTTATTCCGGCATTGTTGATGTTTGTCCTGTTACACTCCTGACATGTCTTATAAGATTTCAATAATCGTTATGCCTATTGATACGATTCCTATTATATCTGAAGCAATCAGTTCATTACGAAAATGTCGTATTGCTTTAAGAAGATTCAACAAGTTATGGCGAGGCCTTTGAAAAAAATTACGTTGCAGTTCCTTATCGCTTGATAATCTTATAAGAATTTATTACCATGACAAGGTTTAAATCGCCCGACTGAATAAGATTCTCTATAGGTGAAAACTAGAGGCTATTTAAAGCGATCACTGATTTTCCAGCTAGAATTCGAGTACAGTTCTGTTATCTTGTCGCGGCACTATAAAACATTATTGCCTTTTTGACCTAAGTAAAGACAGTATGTTAACTGAGAGTTATTTCCCTTGGAGATACGGTAGTGATGATCTGTACAAGTAACGAAGGGCGGAAAAGACGAGAATAAGAAGGGCGATAATTGACAGAAGGAATGACGATAGTTATGCAGATAAAGCGGGCAATGAAACGAGAGAAGAAAGTAGGGGGCAAGGGTTTTTATGTGATGGACAGATATGGGAA
>JAWDGP010006855.1:440000-507500 GCA_033675545.1 Elysia crispata
TGATTTTATCTCGAATTTCAAGATACCGTGAAAATCAAATGAAAAAAAAAAAAGAATTTAAAAGTTCTAGAAAAATTTCTACATTTCATTATGATTGCACCAGAGTAATATTAGGGAACTAGAAAAATCCCTTGGAACTTCCAATCTACTGGCATCCACCTAATTACTGCCCACGCCTTAACGACTTGTTCTATGATATACTCTTAATTCAGAACAGAAATTAATGGAGATTTAACAAATAGATTTTCGTTTCTGTCATGTGCTGATCTTAAACACCTGTTGTACAATATAATCGTAAGATTTTTTTTCTTTTAGATAAAAAAGTGGGCAAAAACACATGAAACTGAAAATTTTAATGCCAAGACAAATTAAATTTCAAGAGAAGTTATTCAAAAGTCAAAAAAAGATTTTAACTACATTGAACTATTCGGCTTCTCTTAAATAAAGAACAGTAATTCGAATTAGATTTTACTGCTATCGGGAATTATTTCTAACTTTTGAACAGCAAACTAAGCCAATCGCTGGCTCGTAATTGGCCGCTCCAAATGTCATCACTCCAAACCTCTCGACATTCTAAACCAAATCTTTTTCGATTTTAGGACTTGTCAAACTTTTAAAATTTTTTTCGGTTTTTTTTTTCTGCTTTTTTATTTTCAAAATTTCGATGAGACTTGCATAACTCCATTAAACGGTTTCATTCAGAACCATATTTCAATGTTAAAATACTTTAAATAAAACAACATTGATGGTCGAGAATTATATTCCTGGTCTGCTCCAGAGATCAAATTAAACAAAATCATAATAATAGAACGTAGAAAGTTGCCGTGTGTTGAACAAACCTGAAATCCCTACATATCCATAACCCCCCCACTCCCTGAATGTTTTCCTACCCTGAACCACTGGTGATGGTATTGATTTCTTTCATGGTCTTTAATTCGCTCCGTGGTTTGGAGAGAAAAATGGTTATGATTGAAAAAACATTTCTAGCGGACTCGCATAATAAGCTTCAACCAGATCTATAGACATCACATTGAGATATCAGTTGGATAAAAATATTAAAACCGTGTGAAATTGTTTTTAGACAGAAAGTTAGTACAGGCATTCTATCGATCATAATAGAAGCTAATTGCTTCAGTTTTTTTTATTTACATGTTTTAGGAAATTCTAGCATTCAAAAATGTTTAAAAATTTAACGCGTTTTTTTAATTAAACATTTCTGTAAGAGTAATATTGAATTTTTTGCTTCTCTTAATTGTCAATAGTCCAAAAAGAATTTTATAATGAAAAGCCAATTATACCAAACTTAATCTGGGAGAGAAAGAAAGAGAGGAGAGAGAGAGAGAGAGAGAGAGAGAGAGAGAGAGAGAGAGAGAGAGAGAGAGAGAGAGAGAGAGAGAGAGAGAGAGAGAGAATTAGAAAGATAGAAAGAGAAACAGACAGAAACCAAGAGATATACAAAAACCTACTGAGAGCCAGATAATGAGAGACATCGAGAAAACAGTTTGTTCAATTATCTGTCGTGATTCGTGAAACAGATTTCCCAACTAATGTAACATTTAATAAGAACTAGAGAGAGAAGAGAGAGAGAGAGAGAGAGAGAGAGAGAGAGAGAGAGAGAGAGAGAGAGTCAGCGATAGAGAGAGAAAGAGAGAGGATAGAGAGGAGATCAGAAAGGAAGATTGGAAGAAGAGAATTCAGGATAGAAGGAAAAGCGCATTTTAAGGAGAGGGGGTTACAAGGAGAAGCAAAAAATGTATTAAAATGAAAATATGAACTTAGAAAAGGGAAGAATTACTGTGGAAATATGATGAGATGAGTCTTGGGAGATATAAAGATATTGCAGAAAATGTATATGGAGAATAACTAGACGATGGTGCTCAAAGAAGAAGAAAGGGGTTGGCAAAGAAAACACCAGAGTATAAAAAAAAAAGAAAAAGGAATAGTTCGAGGAGGGGGTGGTAGGAAATGGAGAAAAAGGAGTAAATAAAAGGGTGAAAGAGAGAAAAGGGAAAAAATGAAAGGATAAAGAGGCTATATAGAAGAAAGAGAAAAAAAGGAGAGTAAAAAAAAACGAAATTGAGTAGAGGATATATCAAATGAGCAAGGGAATATTCAGGAAAAAAAAGAGAAACATGATATCATGGTATTTTCGGGAGGCGATTTGATTCTCTTCACGTCCCCTAAGTCCTTCTGCTTAACTTGTAAATGGCCAGTGAAGCCTTCCTTGACCTTCTTCTTCTAGACGTTGTTGGATTTCACTGAAAATTACACATCGTGGGTCTCGGACTGTCACATCTGGTTCTACCCATCATCCATCACCGTCCCGAGAACTACCAAGACTCACATGTCCCTCACGGAGACAGACTCTGGCACGGGGAAAGCTTTGTCTTCTGTCAGTGCTTGGATATGAGAAGAGGAAGGAAAGACCACAGAACAGCAGAGCGTAGGGTATTCTTCACAGCTCTGTTAATCTATCTCAAGCAATCAGATTTATATTCGTTTGAAAGTATTTTGTGCGATATATTTCCAACACACCAGACAGACAGTCATTTCTGAGATTTGCGTAGCGCCGTCTTCATAAAAATTAATATCACAACCGACAACCGAAATAAATTATTAGACACTCGAGGGCCAATTAATATAAAAGTACCGGTTAAATATTCACAGCTTATGTATGAAAGTGGGAAAATTTTATTTGCTTATTATTTCTAAAACGGTTCGAACATTTTCTTAACCAATCTTGTTATTTGCTTATGAAACGTATGTCTACAGTTTTCCTCAATCAATCTAACAGCCTCAATTTTTTAATGTCACCCTTAAGATTTTTTCCCTCTGACGCGTAGCCTGACAGCGTAGGGTTTTTACAATATGACGCCGGTAACTGAAGTATGGCATTAGTGCTGTCTAAAGACTCGGTATGGGGGAAGGGGGGGAAGGGGGTTTGAGGGAAACCCCCATCTTCTCATTACAAGTGAATAATTTTTATATAGAAGAGCTGCGATTCTAAATTGAGCATGTCGAATTCATTTTTTTTTAAATAGCGGTTTTCATCCATTTTCTGTAGGAGTGACAAAGTGCTTTTGCAGTTTTGCTTATTTTCTTTCTATCTCGCCCTCTATCACTGTCTGTTTATCTATCTCACCCTCTATCACTGTCTGTGTATCTATCTATCTGTCTGTCTGTCTGCCTATCTGTTTCTTTCTCTTCCTCTCTCTCCCTCTCTCTCTCTCTCTCTCTCTCTCTCTCTCTCTCTCTTTATCTATCTCCCTCTATGTATCTGCCTCTTTCTATTCATTTTTGTGTCGTTGTATCCTCCTGAGCCTCTAAATTTTCCTCCGTCCTCTACTTATTAAAGTCTACACCTTTCATTCTTTCCTTCACCTTTTTAGCTCTTCTCAAATTCTACCACCGTCTTCCCTTCCCACTCTTCTCTTTACATTTCTCTCTATCCCATGTTCTTTTTCTTTTATCGTCTCTAATAAAGTATTGTTATGCGCTACGTCTTCTCTCTCTCTCTCTCTCTCTCTCTCTCTCTCTCTCTCTCTCTCTCTCTTCCTCTCTCTCGCACTCTTTTTTCTATTTATCCCTCTTGATATAGCTAGGTCTATACCTATCTACCTATCTTCTGTACCTATGTACTAGTCACGTGCCTACCTCACGAATCATTTCTAGGTTCCCTTGCAGTATAAATTCGACAATGTACACGGTGTTAGAGTGTGAGAGTGGACGTGCCTGCTGGGCAGTGAGTGACCCGATAGCTCACGCTGACCAGACTGAGACCACTTAGAGTCGCCACAGAGATGTGGGGGAGACTATCAAATGTCCATCTACGGCCTTCTAGGAATGCATGGGGAAGGAGGGGGGGGAGGGAGAGAGAGAGAGAGAGAGAGAGAGAGAGAGAGAGAGAGAGAGAGAGAGAGGGGGGGGGGGGAGAGGGGGGGAAGGGCGCTTTGAAGCGGGAAAAACCAAAGAACTATATTTTTTGCCAAACTGTTGAAGTTTCTTGGACTTCCCAAGAGATAATAAGATAATTTCATTATTTTACACGAAGTCGTGCTTAAAAAAAAAAACAGTCGAAAACTAACACAACAATCAAAATTTAAACTTTAAGATACAAAAAAAAAAAAAAATAAATAAACCCAATAAAATAACTCATCAACAAGGAGTTAAACAATAAAAAACAAAACAACCATTGAATAATTTTGTTCTTTTTAACAATTATCATTACTATCATTTCTTCCAGTAGCGCGAAACAAGAAAGAATAGAAAAATGAAGCAACACCATCAACAACAACAACAACAACAACAACAACAACAACAACAACAACAACAACAACAACAACAACAACAACATCAACTACAGCGATAACAGGAAGAACAGTATCAAATATAAAAACAACGACAACAACAACAACGTTTACAGCCACAAAAACAACGCGTAAAGGCGTCCATAGCAAAGTGAAACGTGTATTAAAATTTCTGCAGTTACAATATTTTGACGAGAGTTGAAGAGTCGGGGTGGGGGGCAGGGACTTCATTTTCTCTTTTTTATTCTTTTTTTTATTATTTTTTTTTAGATCTGACAGAGACAAATGAATCTGGAGGACGTTAATACTATCAATCATGCCACATACTAGACCTCAGTTGCCCCATAACTTCTTAGCCGAGAAGTAAAAAAAAAAGCTAAGAGCCTTACAAAACGCGTTAATTAAGAGTTATGAACAGAGAACCATGGAAATCAGAGCCTCTACTACCCTGGGGCGATCCGCCATCAGACAGGTGGACAGGTTAGATCTCCCTTAACCATCTCTACTCTCAGGGGAAGGAACTAAATGATCTATTTTTTCCTCCGGAGGAATTGAAAATTAAGAAACAAATTAATTCGTGTGAGTCTGGACAATTGGGCCATGAAGTACTTTAGAGTTTCCATTTGTAAATCCCCAAGGCTTTCCAAAGAATCTTATAACGGAGACCCAATTTATAAGAAAAAATTAAATCGGATTCATGTGTCATCACGTATCAGGTCTAACCAGAGAACTCGGGAACGCTTTTGATGGAGTTAATTTTCCTGGTTTATCTCAGTCAAGGTGAGATTGTTTGGCGCAACCAGGCTAAATCTAGATCCAAATAGCGTAATCAAACAGTGGTTCGCCAGAACAATAGATTTAAGTCTTCCAGTCCATTAAGTGGACCCGCAAGTCTGTCTGACGCCAGTTAGCTGTGAGCTGTTGAGTGACCAGTCGATTGAGTGGTCAGTGAGGCAAAAGCCGGTCACCTCCCTCGCCTTGGGGAAAATAATTAATCAGCTGGGAATTGTTCGGAGAGAGGCTATTATAGAATTAAACCGATATCAGCACACGATTTTTTTTTTTGTTTGTGGGTTTTGCAGTTCAGAGAGAGAGAGAGAGAGAGAGAGAGAGAGAGAGAGAGAGAGAGAGAGAGAGAGAGAGAGAGAGAGAGAGAGAGAGAATGGGGAGAGAGAGACAATTAGAGATAGAGAGAAAATTAGAGGGAGAGAGAGAGCGCGAGAGAGTTAGACACAGAAAGACGTACAAAGAAAAGTGGAGAGAAAAAGCAAGATAGTGAGAGAGGTCTGCTGAAGAGAAATATAGTGAAAGACAGACAGTTTGCGTATGAATGAGATATTGAAAAATAGAAAATGACAGTTCATATGGAACTAAAGGAATAGAGGAATATATACACACAGAGAGAGAGAGAGAGAGAGAGAGAGAGAGAGAGAGAGAGAGAGAGAGAGAGAGAGAGAGAGAGAAGGAAAGATTGAGCGAGAAAGAGAGTAAAGAGCTAGTAAAATAAAAAAAAAATATTGGTATATAATTTTAAATCTATTTTGGTAAAACTGGGGCACTTTCATCAATCTAATAAGGATAGTAGGTTTATTTTGAAAATCCAGATGTATGTACAAATCCTTTAAAAGCTGAATCCAACCCAAACCAAGGTCGATCCAATGGAGAAACAAGTCGCCACATTATCCTTATCTGGCCTTCGTTATCCATTTCTTCACATTTTCTTCTCTTGGGACTGCAGACAGAGAAAAGGCTTGCAATGACAGGGTTTAAAATCGTTCAGAAAATCAATAAACTTTGAATGTGGTTTTTCTTTCCTGTAGACATAAGACTGGTTTTCAGTTTCCTCAGACCAGGCCAAGCTAGCTGGTCTCGGGTTCAAATGTTTGATAAGATGGGAAAAACTGACCAGCGTTGAAATGAACTTGGAGAAGTTTTTTGGTTTCTTACTCACACGCGGTTCTTAAAATCACACAAAAAGCGCCATGCAGCAAGTTTGAAAGGAAGAAAAGATCCAACAGCACAAGTAACGGAGTGCAACTATGTTCCAGTTAGAGACAAGATGTTATTAGAATAATGAATTAACTCTATAAGTTACAGTCTATTTTCAGATTATTTCAAACACTCTTTACAATGGAGGTAAAAAGTGAATGACAGGTGATTATTTCCTGCGATGCGTTATATTTCTAGGAACTTTTTATTTGATCTTCATAGCCTTAAATTAAGCTTAGAAGAATGTTTCTACAGTTTGGGAAATTACAGAGTAATCTTTTTAACACTTGTTGTTGCTGCTTTTTGTTCTTTTGTTTCAAGAAGTGATGTGTTATTTCCACAACAGATCGATATTAAAAGAAAGTACTAAGAAAAAAAAAGCAACAACAATAAAAGAAGGAAAAAAGTACAAAGATAGATCCCTTGTAACTTTGAAGTTTGAATCTCTGCTGAGGCCTTATCTATCCTAAAAGAATACGTCCGAGCCAATATGGTTACCATATCTTTAACACGAGCAATACCAACACCATCTTGCTGAATGTTGCTTCACCTTCAAACGCCGCGGATGTCTCTACTCCACCTAGCAATAAATACCTAGCTTAAGTCACAACTTACTTTTTATTTATTTTTTTTTTGTAGGAAATGGCAATAAAACGTGGAAGTTGTGTAAGAAGAAATGAAAGTTAAATATTTTTTTTAGGAAAAGACCAACTTGTTGAAGTCACGGAGAGTAAATCAGATCGTCACAATGGAAGATAACAGAACATTTGAGGTTCTCTCTATTGATTTTGTGTTTGGGAAGTCAGTATGATTCATTACATACCGATACCATTCTGATACCTGTATTATTTACATTATCCAGAGTTCCTGCCCTCGCTGACAAAGGTCAACATTTAAATACTAAGTTTTCTTCCTTTTTTCTCTACTCAAACAATGATTTCCCCCATATTAGCCATGTCGCCAAATACAGGTAGGTGGGGAGGGAAGACCCAGGCAAAGCTGGAAAAGCACGCCATACATGGTGTAACAATAGGCACAGAGGATGCAAGTTTCTGAATGTTAGTGCTGTATTGATTTTTTTTCATTGAAAAACTAAAGTAGATCGAGAGATTCGGAGAAAAACAAGTAAAGGATACGTGAAGCTCATCTTAGACAGATCAGTTTGTAGGTGAAAGGGTATAAAATGAACATCATCCACTTTCTTCTCCTCCTCCTCATCCTCATCATTTCTTTCTCTCTCTCTCTCTCTCTCTCTCTCTCTCTCTCTCTCTCTCTCTCTCGCCTTGTTTGTTGGGCGCTTTAAACTTGAATGTATTCCCCCAAAAAAAATCATACACCACCTAAAGAAGTATTTCCATCACGGTAGAAAGGAGAAGACTGAGTTTTAAATAAAAAGATGAATCACTTTATCAAAGCCATTACAACAACACGAATGAGCTTGGATTCGAACCCTAACCGCGTCATTACGACTTCGACGGGCAAACCGTCGAGCTGCGACCTTTAAAGAGAAACTTTTCTTAAAAAGCAAAGCATCGCCTTTAACACCCATCTAACACTGGGAGGTCCTGACATGGAGTCTCCTGAACGGCAGGTGAGCGCACACCTCCGCACCGCTGCTGAAGGGCTCACCCAGCAAACACAACAGTCTAGAATAGAATCCAAGAACAGACGTGGAGTTGCCAAATCAAGAGAAGTTTAAATTAACAGGAATAAGAAAAAAAATGGTCGAGAAAATTTATCCTTGTTTATATATATATATATATATATATATATATATATATTTTTTTTTTTTTTTTTTTTTTTTTTTGGAGTATAGATCTAATATTTTGTTTTCGTCATATTTCTTTCTCTCCATCTCTCAAATTCTTGGAAAAAAATCTTAGCGGTCTTAACAGACATGTTATAAATCTTTATTTTATACGTATTAAACAAGCCGCTTTCTTTTATTTCCATGTAGATAGCACGATGGCTAATAATGGTTGTCGTGGTATAATGTTTACCATCAGGGACAGTTCTAAAGAGTAACGACCCATGTCGTGACGCCGGGGCTGACTGTAGATGTTACCTTAAAATAGTTACAATCGTTAGATGTAGCAGGAAAGTAGGCGGTTTGTATCAATATGGACATAACGAAGAGACATCTAGAACGAGTTTGTCAGACTGATCTTAAAACTTTGACACAACGTCCTTGCACTTAGATGAATTTAAAGTTGTTTGGTTTTTAGGCCAAGGTAATATTCTTGCATGAGTGCATTACAGAATGCTTTGAGCCAACCGCAAGAGCTGGAGAGAAAAAAATGCATTTGTGACAAATAGCGGAGATGGCCTCAACCTGTTCATGATAATGGAAAGCAAAAAACAGCGAAGAAATTTATTTTAAACGACAGAATTAAAAACTACGTTTTCCTGGATTTTATTAAAATTGATGTAAAGAGCAAGAGCGGAACTACATAGCTAAAATGATGATATATACGGGAAAAAAAGATAATTCCGCTGGAAAATTTCAGCATTCTCTCGTCTAAAAAAAGGTTATAAAAATTAAAATACAAAGGATAAAGCAAACTTTAGATGGCACAGTTAATCAGTTAATGGAAGAAAAGATCAGACTGATCAAATAGACTAGTTCGTTGATTTTGTAGATAAATTATTGTTGCATAAGGCAAAAGATACACGACATCAAAATTGATCTCAGAAATAAAGAAGTAAACTAAAAAAAAAAGATAGGGCTAGGTAAACACAACGGGTCAAATCAATACTCGAGCAGATCTAATTTGTTTAACTCTGCTCTAAATCAGTCAGGGTCTTAAGTGGGTGAGGTAGCTACTATCGGCAAACACTGACGGTTAACTACACTTAACAACATTACGTCTAGAAACACGACGCAAGATATGACGCCTACATCTAGATCTGGTGTTCTAGCAACGTGAGAATAAGAAATATACGCAAATCTGCTTAAAAAAATAGAAATAAAAAACCACATTAATAATTTTAACATTATAGTTGAGTAGATAGGAATGGAAAACAAAATACTGAGCAGTAAGGAGTATACGAAACGGAAATGAGGTGCCTGGGTAAAGAGACACCTTGCCCATTACCGCATCGTCGGTTTGATTAACTAGCAGTAAACTGATCCAGCCATTGAGCACGGAGCTGGCAACAACTGGGAAAGGAACTCTGCCGATATCTGGCCAGTCTGTGGGGCTGACAGGCACGGAGAGGGAGGGGGGAGAGGAGGGGAGGTGTGTGGGAGAGAGGTAATAGGAAGAGAAAAGAGTGTGTGAGCGGGCTTGGAGGCGAGGGCGAAATTAATCAGTGAAACAAGTTTAATCTACACGGTCGGCAGCTTCGGGAATCAATGTTTGTGGTAATGGTCTAAGAAACCGAGAGAGAAAGAGGGAAGGAGAGAAGAAGACAGGTGGCAAAGAGAAAAAGAGACGATTGGAGGAACTATGCGGGAAAAACAGAGGTAGAGAGAGAGATAGAGATAGATAGATAGAGAGATAGTTAGATAGATAGATAGATAGATAGAGAGAGAGAGAGAGAGAGAGAGAGAGAGAGAGAGAGAGAGAGAGAGAGAGAGAGAGAGAGAGAGAGAGAGAGAGAGAGAGAGAGAGAGAGAGAATTCGCAGGAATCGAGGCAGAAAAGAGATAGATGAATTGGAGTCAAGTTGAAAAAGTCCAGTCAGAATTTCAATCGTTCGTCCTTGCTGGCGTATCACGTGACCATGACGCGCTGCTGATAAATGCGTTACAGTGTACACTACACATTTGGAGAACTCCCGAGAAGTACCATCAGCTCAACAGACGTTGACGTGATCTACATTTGTACGTTTTTTTTTTTCAACAGAATCAAATCTGAACAGAGGTAAGAAAGTTATTTTCGAAACTGGTCCTGAAGTTAGCATTGCTTTTGGTGTATGTGTTTGACCTTTCTCAGTGCTCTCAAATAATTGGGTGAGACCAATTTCATTTTAAACTATGAAATAAATATTATATTCAAGAATTTACAACTAGTGTATTCCATTCAGTACAAGAGAGCCCTAACACTTTTTCCCTCTAATTTCCACCGAAGCCAATGAACTTGAAGGTGGTTTGGTGTTTGAATGCATCAAACAGTGTTTGATACTTGCCCAGTAAAAGCTTACTCCTTCAAACATTGACAAAGATGTAGTTCAAAGTTTTTAACGACTTGTAAATGGCCCGGGAACTTGGATCAATGAAGATGGTTATGATCGCAAGATATCGTCACAAGGAGCAGCAGCAAAGATAGAGCTATAGCTTAATAATAATGAGCTGAACTGTGTTATCATTCGATGCAGAAGAAACATAGACAGGCAACCGCCACTCGGCTGAACTTCCGATATTTTTACTTCCGGATAATCCTTCTTGGGTTTTTGCAGGAAATATATTTAAAAAAAAAATTGAACAAACATAGCGGAAAATCTTAGAATCCAGTCCTGGACGTGAAAAATTAACGTGTAACGCAAAAACAATTCAATGAAAGAGTTCTACATACAGCCATCGAACTAAGCACAAGTTCGGCCGATTAAATGATATGTATCATCCATTCTATATTAACTTTCATGACAGTATTACACAATGAAGTCAGAAGGTTTGTTTACAACCAATGTAAATGTGAGTTATTAAAAAAATACATCTAAACAAAGCCGTTCTTAAAATTTATCTGTTTTCTTTTATTTTCATTTTTTTCCTGTTTTGACTACATTATAACGTTTATTGCAGTTATAGAAACAAAAAGGAGTAACCCGTCAGTTCTCATTTCCTACATCTATTTTCTCGATACCTCCCACACCTTTACAGCTAAGGAGAATTAGAATCCCAACATAAGGTAATCAATTATGGGGAAGTCACAGGTAACTGTATAGGACTGACATAATTATGCTAGGATCCTAAAGACTTTCGATGACCAGAGAAACAAAAAAAGAAGATTAACAGAGCAAAGATATCCGAGCAGAGGAGTCGAATTCCCTGACCATATGTTCAGAGAGGATTTATCAGAAAATGTTAGTTTAAACATATGAGTCCGGGAGATAAATGGGTTGAAGGGATAAAAAACACCAAGATGGGCTGACGGAGTAATAATGTTTGAGGAAGACAAACAGATGGGTTGAAGGAACCAAAAAGACTGAGAAAGACAAATAGATGGGTTGAATGAATAAACAAGACTGAGAAAAATATCGCGGTGATGGATGAAATGAAGACAATACGCTAGGGATTCGCATGGATTTATAGTTTAGGATATTAATTCCATTCTATGTAAAAGGAGTAAAAGCTGGTTTACAGGTAGTGCGAAATAAAAGGGATTGGGAGGGAAGAATATATAGATAGATTGGAAGAGAGAGAGAGAGACACAGAGAGAGAGAGAAAGAAAGAGAGAGATAGGCAGACAGACAGACAGAAAGAGAGAGAGAGAGAGAGAGAGAGAGAGAGAGAGAGAGAGAGAGAGAGAGGAAAGATAGAAAGAGTGAGAGAAAGAGCAAGAGAGAGAGAGTGAGAAAGAGAGAGAGAGTGAGAAAGAGAGAGAGTGAGAAAGAGAGAGAGAGAGAGGAAAGAAAGAAAGAGTGAGAGAAAGAGCAAGAGAGGGAGAAAGAGAGAGAGAGAGTGAGAGAAAGAGGGAGAGAGAGTGAGAGAGAGAGAGAGAGAGAGAGAGAGAGAGAGAGAGAGAGAGAGAGAGAGAGAGAGAGAGAGAGAGAGAGAGAGAGAGAGAGAGAGAGAGAGAGAGAGAGAGAGAGAGAGAGAGAGAGAACAACAGCAGAGGGGCCAGCGAGGCGAGGCCGAAATGATGATGAAGGATCTGCACTGTATAAAGGCAGGCAAAATGAAACGGTCATTTGCGTGCACGGAAGAATAAACCTAAAGCCGTTTCTGAAATACCGAATAACCCGGAAAAGTAATAAATGGGACACGCAGATGTACACAAACATGAACAATAGAGAAATAGAAAGAGAATAGAGTGGTGAATGGATAAACATATGGTTTATAGGAAAGTGTACATACAGCCAGAGGGTGGTATAAACTAAAGTTTCTTGGAGAATAGATTGGCAAAGATGTGTGGATAAATAGACAGGCATACAGGTAGATATACATTGAACGTTGGATAGATTGAAAGGCAAATGAAAATAAAGGATGGACAAGTAGGTGGATAAATAGACAGGCATACAGGTAGATATACATTGAACGTTGGATAGATTGAAAGGCAAATGAAAATAAAGTACGCTCATACTTTAGAATACAAATAGACATAAATACAAACAAATAATTATCTAGATCGATCAATCAATAAATAATCAGATTTCTGGAATGGGGATATTTACCTTGACTGCTTAAACCTTTGATATTTTCAGAAAGATCGACTTCTCAGGACACTGTATAAGAAACTGATTTAAAAAAAAAACCTCTGGTGATGGAAAACAGATCTGTGAGGTAGTAGTAAGCATAATTATATCATTAAGACACAATGGTAAGACACAATTGGAGATCAAAACTTACCTATACAGGTCTTATGTTAGCATCGAACTTAGAGAGATGGAGACAGAGACACACAGACAGAGTAGGCTACTACTATACCACGTGCCGATGTATGGAATGAATGCAGGTGATAAAAAACAACTCAAGAACTTGAGAGAGATGGAGACACAGACACACAGACAGAGTACTACTATACCACGTGCCGATGTATAGAATGAATGCAGGTGATAAAAAACAAGCCAAGAACTTGAGAGAGATGGAGACAGAGACACACAGACAGAGTAGGCTACTACTATACCACGTGCCGATGTATGGAATGAATGCAGGTGTAAGCAATGAGTCAAGAAAGCCTGAAAGGATGCGATGGTTCAGACTTGGATATTGAAACACAGAAGACTTTTTAGATTACTATGGATTGTCAAACTATGGAACAAAATTGTCTTGTTTGAGATTAAATGCAGGAGAACAAAATATTAAACAATAGCCTATCACCTTTTGATCGAGTGGTTACGATGGAATCACAGCATAATAAAAAAAATTAAGGTAAAGACACAAGGTATAAAATTCAGGAAAAGAAAAGAGAATGATGGGATGAACGAGGGTCAACAAAACACTGGGGCTCGTCACGAAAGCAAACAACCCTTATTAATGGCGGAGTATGGTCCTCTATATCAGTGGATAAATCGACAGAAGAATAATGTGAATAGCTACCTAGACAAGTAATTACAAGATGCAGTGTCTGGTATCATCACCTGCACTGGTTAAGACATCATAATGTAATTTTGTATGTATGTGAATATATTTTATGTATGTGACACCTGGACGAGTCATTACAGAGATGCAGTGTCTCGTATCGTCACGTGCACTGGTTAAGACATCATAATATATGTATGTATGTATGTGAATATATTATATATATATATATATATATATATATATATATACATATATATATATCAAACAGCAGCCTGGAGTGTTCCGAAAGGAAGAAATACCGCTATATGTATATAATACATACCAAGAGTCGTAAAGCCGATAGAGAGTAAGTCAGGCGGATAAAGAGAGAGGTAGAGAGGGAGAGTTAGAGAGAGTGAGTAAGATAGAGAGAAAGTAAGAGAGAGAAAGAGAGAGAGTGAGTGAGAGAAAGGGTGAGTGAGAGAGGGTGATAGAGTGAGTGAGAGAGTGAGTGAGAGAGTGAGTGAGAGACTGAGAGAGAGTGAGTAAGAGAGAGTGAGAGAGAGTGAGTGACTAAGAGAGAGTGAGTGAGAGAGAGTGAGTGAGAGAGAGTAAGTGAGAGAGAGTGAGTGAAAGAGAGTGAGTGTGAGAGAGAGTGAGTGAAAGAGAGAGCGTAAGAGAGAGAGAGAGAGCGAAGTCCTATATAAAAGAGATACTCAATATTTATGATTATTTTTTATCAATCACCAATATGGGGACACGTCGCAAACCAACTTTTCTACACAACCTTCGAATCTTGAAACAAAGGAAAGGTCATTATAAGAGCGTTAGTTGGGAGGAAAATCTGTTTTCATCAATTAAACGGTCACGGTAAGAAAATTAATTGTTAGTTCTGACAAACAATGAGAACACCATTGAGTAGGCTACTTCAAGAGGTTGCAATTAGTATAAGTTTTCATCTTTCTTTTCTACTGGTATTTTTTCCGCATTACAACTTTTTTCCTGAAGGTAACTAAAAAAGTAAAAGGGATTAATCAAAACTCATCGGGGTTTTTTTCTCTACAATTTTTTTTATCTGAAAACGTGCTGCATTATATATAAATATATATATATATATATATATATATATATATATATATATATATATATATTACCCCGATGCTGTGTAGTCAGGAATCTACAGTTATGTGTGCTGTGAAGCCAGAATAAAGGCGAAACGTTTCTATATTTGTCTTGTTTCTTTTTTTAGTCCCGTTGTTATAAAGTTGTGTGCCTGTCTCTTTCTAGACCCTGATGTGTATAGTATGATTGTCAGATCCGTGGAGCCGAGAAGTACCGAGTTTCTCGGATAGACTGGGTGTGGATAAAGAATAGAAAGCAGTATCCGCAAAGAAGGATTCTTCTCTACTAACCCATGAACCGTTAAGTGTCGGTCCGAACCGAATCACCCGGATCTTTAATGCTTTCCTAAGAAAGAGATTTTTCTTCGCTGAGCCTAGCTGTGAACCAGTATTGAGAGCTGCCTGTTAATAAGACAGTAATTCCAGCGCTAGGCATGTCAGTTGAGGTCAATTCTAGCGAGCCTGTTGGTCAGTGGTCAGCTCCGTCAGGCTAATCGTGGGAGAAATTCATTGACACTCGGACACTAAGAGACAAGTCAAGCCAAGAACCACGCCTGCCGCATGCAGGACTTATTTGTCCTGGGAGGGTCCAGGGTTTCTTTTTTTTTTTTTTTTTTTTTTTTGGGGGGGGGATCAGAGTACTGTGGTATTTAGGGGGAGGGGGACACTAAACTGTACACCATCCAAGCTAATGTAGGCAGACAGCAGGCAAGGACGGAAGGAAGAGAAAAAAAAAAGGGGTGAGGGAAGGGGGGGGGATCGATTATAATGATTTAGATTAAAAGAATAAAAGTCTGATGAGGAGAAGTATATTTATGTGAACTCAGTCTACTGTAAAGGGTATCGCACACCTTGATGAGTGACGGATGTGAGAGATGGAAAGATGTGGTTGAGGGTGTAGAGGTCGAGAGAGTGTTTTGCTTGTTTTTTTTTTTTTAATTTAGTGCACCCATATAGAGTGACCTCATGCCTTGTGTGACAAATGAAATAATACACTCCTATCAGACAAGTTTACGGTCGTAAGGTGAGATCCCTATACTCAGCTACTGACGACTACGAGACCTGAACTTGTGACAAAAACAAACAAACAAACAAAAAATAGCCGTATTTCTTAGAACTGATGCTAGAACAAAAATGAATGATGTGGAAGCTGGTTTCAACAGAAAGGAAAAGAGAAATATAAAGAGAGAAAGAGACAGAGAGACAGAGAGACAGACAGAGAGACAAAGAGACAGAGAGACAGAGAAACAGAGAGACAGAGAGAGACAGAGAGACAGAGAGACGGAGGGAGGAGGAGAGGGGGGGGGGGGAGAGCGGCAGTAAAAAGAAGAGAAAGGGAGAGGCAAATGAAAACCATAGAAAGGTACTAAGAAGTAAAGCTAAGCAGAGGACAGGGAAAGAAGACGACTTGAAACAAAAATGTTTCAATAATTAATCTCCAGAAGAGTGGGAGGCTGGGAGAAGCTAGCAACTAAGACAGCAGGAGAAGGAAAGAAAAAAAAAACAAAAACAAACATTTTTCAGTATTGATAATAGAAACGTCCAGAAATGCTAAAGGTTCCATATTCTTTAGCAAGTTGGTCTGGCATAAAGAGACTGGTAAGCCTTGTTTTTGAAGGTTCCATTAAGGCTTGTAACATATTGTACATAAACAATTATTATTCCTCGCACAAAGAGCCGACTGCAATATTAGAGGCTAGACTCTCGAGGGAGACTAAGGAAATGCAGAACAAAACTTATAACGTATATAAAGGAGAGAAACAAACAAAAAAAAAAAAAAAAGAACAAAAAATCTTACAAACTTCTTCATGCTTGGCTTTCAAAGCAGCGACACTTGTTCTTTTATTCCTGTCTGTGTATCCGCCTCTCTTTATATATCTCTGTCTGTCTGTCTGTCTCTCTTCCCCCCTACCCTCTCTCTCTCTCTCTCTCTCTCTCTCTCTCTCTCTCTCTCTCTCTCTCTCTCTCTCTCTCTCTCGTTCTGGTCTTCATTCTGATAATTTCCTCACGTATCCTCTCGAGATTTGTTATGGCTAGGAAGAAAGCGTGATGTATTCTGAACACCTGCATGGCAGGAACTAAAAGTTGCATGGTTTTCAAGGCATGGTTGATTATGCATTCTAAGCATTAACAATAAAAAAGTGAAGCCTTGATTTATAAACAAAGCTTGTTGCGGTGAAACTTAAAAACATTCCGTGACGATTAAGATAACAATGCAGATTGTGTTATGACTGGCGAAATGATTCCAACATGGTCACGGTAGTACCTAGACCTATGTCCTCTAACGTCAGTTTAAACTTTGTGCATGAATTCAGTATTCTTGAAATTTGGTGTTGGTCGAAAATTAGAATGGTTTAAGGAAAGAGCAATAATCTTGGTGAAAATGTTGAGTCAAAAAAAGAAATAAATAAATCGCTGAGAATTAAAATCATACGGAGAGAGAGGGGGGGGGAGAGAGAGAGAGAGAGAGAGAGAGAGAGAGAGAGAGAGAGAGAGAGAGAGAGAGAGAGAGAGAGAGAGAGAGAGAGAGAGAGAGAGGGGGGGAGAAAGAAGAAGAGCGATTCAGAGGGAGGTAAGAGAATGATACAGATTAACTGAAAGAAAACGATAATCGGGGGGGGTAGAAGTGTGGAGAGTTATGATTTCGGGGTAATAACTATGAAAAGAAAACTCGATTTTCAAGGGATAAAAACTTGGAGTACAAATTCTATTTACCGTATCTGGTTTTTTTTTCCCCACTGATGACGGTTTACTCGATTATCTATCGATTGCTTCGGAGATGATTGCATCCTTTATAATTACCACTATCGATTGGTGCTTGTGTCCACTCGTAGAGTGGCGATAACTGGTGTGGTCCAGTCACACTTTCATATCTCCTAAGTCTTTCTAGAAGTTTTCCATGTGGTCTCTCGCCATGTCTCGGGCTCAGAGACGTCAGTCACAGGTCTACAGGTTGACATCCGGTGTGAAATGGCGTCGATACGGACAACAAGACACATTGACAGGCTAACAGGAAAAACTTTACAGACAGAAAGGGAGAGATAAGGAGAGAGAGAGAGAGAGAGAGAGAGAGAGAGAGAGAGAGAGAGAGAGAGAGAGAAAGAGAGAAAAGTCTATAGAACCAACATTGTGGAGAAGCGATAAAAGGGCAGTGTAGTAATTGACAAAAGCAAAAAAAATGAAAAGAGAGGTAAAACATGGAAAGAGAGGGGAAAAGAGAGAGAGAGAGAGAGAGAGAGAGAGAGAGAGAGAGAGAGAGAGAGAGAGAGAGAGAGAGAGAGAAAGAAAAGAGATAGACAGACAAAGAACTATATTAAGCAAAAAAAGCGACAATATGCCGGGGAAAAACATATACAGTAAAAGACAATAACATTTCAATAACGAGAGATAGATTGAGAGAATAACAGGGAAAGAGACACAGACGCGGAGACATAAACTGACCAAAGGATCTGTGGGAGGGAGATGTGATCCTAGAGTCAGTGATTGCATGCGAAACATCCATGATGAGGGGGGATGTTACTGCCACACTGTGACAGATGCTGGCCACCAAATGTCATCACCAGGGCTGACACACTCTCCCCTCCTAGTCCTAGACCTGCTGGGTAATGACATCCTTAATTACTCAGTGTGGAGATTCCCTCCCAAAAAGCTCTGATCACTGCTGTTTGGTGGTATTGGTGCGGTGGTGATTATGTGGTGAATCCTAACGAGGCCGTCTCCGGCATATAGTTCTCAAAGTAATATCTTGGATCAATACTCCGACATAATGATCAGATATCACAGTACTCGCCAGGCTTGCTCGAGCTGGTCCAATCTTCCAAGCTCCTGAGAATTTTGTGTCTAGTTCTCTTTGTTTCTCTTTCGCACACACACACACACACACACACACCGAGACTCTCTCTCTCTCTCTGTCTCCCTCTCTCTTTCTTTCTCTCTCTGTCTCTCTCTTTGTCTCTCGCTCTCTCTATCAATGTCTATCTCTTTCTGCTTAACTATCTTTCGATTTCTCTATCGCCGTGTCTCTTCCTGCGCATTTCTCCCACTTGGTTTGCAAACTACCTCACTTCTTTCACAATTCCATAATACAAATATTTCTCGTAACCACCCTTTTTCTCTTTCTTTCTGACTCGTTCTGCCCTCCCTCTATCCCTCCCTCCTCTTTCTATCTCTCTCTTTCTCTTTCTCTCTCTCGATCTCTCTTTCTCTCCCGTCTCTTAGATACATCTCTTAAAGCCGAATCTTTTTATTAACAGATTGTAGTTATTCTCAAGCACCTCCGAATTGCAAGCATTCTAAACTGGATTCTGCGTCTTTTAATTTGTACAAAAAAAATAAAAAGTAACAGTTTGAAACATTTCACCACAAAAAACATCAGCTTTACTCAGTGATAACTTTAACACGTCGGTTGACTTATTCTTTTGCTTTTTCAAAGTTCAAGGCGGTTATTTTCAGTAACCCATAAATGTTTCATTCCATTTATTTATAATTGGGTTAGATACAAAAATGAAACTTTCAATCTTTGAAGAATTAAAAAAAAAATAATATGAATATCAGCATTAACTCATGTCAAACGTTATACAATACCTTCCGCCTAAGAATCAATATATGGAACTTTTTCCCAAAGGTCAGTATACAATATTTTAACATCATAAGGAAATGCCTCATCCCTCCGCCACACACGTCAATATGCATATCTTCAACTGAAAGATACAATAATGTGCAATATATTTACGGTAAACCACTTTGCATAATTGTGTGAATGCCCATCATTTGGACCACTCTTAACGTCAACGCACAAGTGTGCAAATGCCCATAACTTTGACCACTTCTAAATGCACAAGTGTGTAAATGCCTATCATCTCGACCACTCTTAACCCCAATGCACAAGTGTAGAAATGCCCATGACTTTGACCACTTTTAAATGCACAAGTGTAGAAATGCCCATCACCTCGACGACTCTTAACCCCAACGCACAAGTGTACAAATGCCCATGACTTTGACCGCTTTAAAACGTACAAGTGTGTAAACGCCCATTATCTCGACCACAAACGCACAAATGCCCATCACCTGGACCACTCTTAACCTCAATGCACTAGCGTGCAAACGCCTATCACCAGAATTGACTCCAATTGTTTGCCATCCTAATTATGATAGCTGTACCGTTCCACTTAGGTTAATTTGAAACTGACCTTGTATTATGCACGAACGTCCTACAATATAACAGCAATAAACTCGCGAATTCCTATCACTGGTTGTCAGAATAGTATCATTTGTATCACGTTATCACTTGGTCATTCCTAACGGAAATTGACTTGAATTTGTAGGGACTAATAAAAAATAGCTTAGGCTTAACGGGACTGAAAAGAGTTGATTAACCATGCAATCAAATCAGTCCTGATGTTTCTAAGTGTAAAATAGTATCACAGATACTAACAAAAGCTCTGTAAGTTAATATGGGAAGGAGTTAAAAATTTTACTGGCAGTAGATTTGCAAAGACAATGACAAAGATATTTCAAGCAAATTAATTTTGTGATGATACGAACGAAAATAGTAACTTCAGTTTGTAACATAACAAAAAAGGCACTTCAATTCACATTGTAAAGGCAGTGAAAAAAAAGTCCACATAATCAAATAGTGCCATGTCACTTCAAGTTTATTATGTAAGTGCTTCAAGCTAACTAAGCTAGATCAACTTAACTCAGAAAGATAGCAAAAACGGTATTGCAAGTTAATATGTTGATATAGAAGCGGAAGAAGGGCAAAAAAAGGGATGTAACAAAATTGTTAGTTAAGATAGTGCCGATATAATTATTTTAAATTGACAATGAATGTACTTCCAGTCCATTAGAATATTATGCCAAATTATCCTGCAAATGTAGCACAAAGGTACTTCAAATTTATTTGCAAAGATAGAGACAGAAATACTTCATGAACATTCATAAAGATAGCAATTACGGTTTAATTTGTTGAGAGAGCACCGACAATTCTTCAAGATAATTTTTTAGGATAAGAACAAAAGGTGTTTGTTAGTATAACACTAAAAGATGTTAGTGTAACAACGAAAAGTATTTTTTATAGTAAAAACAAAATGTGCTTGTTAGTATAAAATCAAAAGGTGTTTCTTAATATAACATCAAAAGGTGTTTGTTAATATAACAACAAAAGGTGTTTGTTAGTATAGAAACAAAATGTGTTTGTTTGTATAACAATAAAAGGTATTTGTTATGATAATACCAGAAGGCGTTTCCTAAGATAGAAACAAAAGGTGTTTGTTTGGATACCAACAAAAGGTGTTGATCAGAATAAAAACAACAGATATTTGTTAGAATAAAAACAAAAGGTGTTTGTTAGAATTATAACAAAAAGTGTTTAAACAAACCATTGACAGGTGTTGTTGAATCAAAACAAAAAAGTGTTTGTTAGGGCAACAACAAAGAGTGTTTATTAAGATAACAAGAAAATGTGTTTCAGGTAAGACTGGCAAGACCATCTAGAGAAGTGGATGTCGACAAGTCAGCCACGAGCGTCCGCTACCCCGATTGATTTCTCTGGAGTTTTTTCCGAGCCTCCGTCGCAGTACTCGAGCGCCAGGCTTCTTCACTGACATGCAGGTCTAGATTATGATTGCTACCACAGACCTGGAGTGAAAAACCGCTGACGTAAACCCGATGCCAGCCTGGTAGACGATGACAAGTTGATCGATCTAACTTCAAAACACCAGGCCTGGTTGCCGTGGTTTTTGCATGTTTTTTTTTTTATTTGAATGTTTTACTTCTTGCGATTGCTCAATGTAAGAGGGTAAAGAGAAGGGAGGTAACTAGAGAGGACGTTGAGGGGTTCTTGAAATATGGATGAGAGGTTGGTGGAGAGGAACCGGCGAGAGTTGGCTGATAAAGAGGTAATTAGGTGTACAGGAGAGAGAGAGAGAGAGAGAGAGAGAGAGAGAGAGAGAGAGAGAAAGAAAGAGAGAGAGAAAGAGAGAGAGAAAGAAAGAGAGAGAGAGAAAGAGAGAGAAAGAGAGAGAGAAAGAGAAAGAAAGAGAGAGAAAGAGAAAGAGAAAGAAAGAGAGAGAGAGAGAGAGAAAGAGAAAGAAAGAGAGAGAGAGAGAAAGAAAGAGAGAGAGAGAGAGAGAGAGAGAGAGAGAGAGAGAGAGAGAGAAAGCTAGTAAAGAGAAAAAAAAATAATTATGATAGATGATAGTAGAGAGAGACAAACTGAGAAAGAGAGAGGGATAAGAAGGGAAATATTTTTAGAGACGAGGAAGAGAGAAAGCCTGAAGAGAAAAAGAGAGAACAGAAATATAAGATGAGATACTGATTGAAAAGGGCTCAGAAATACGCTGTCACGCCAGTTAGACAGAAAGAGGAAGGAAATGAATAGAAAAGCATAGATTCAGTAAACAAAAAAAAAGTGATTCCTTCTGGCTCAGTTCCGACATTTGAAAACAGTTTGTATTTGTTCTTTCAGAGTCATCGACATTGATTATGGTCTTGTCTCCTTTGCCTAGTCCTCTTGCCTTTTCATTCCGCTCCACCTCCCCCCCCCCCCCTCCCACCCCCTCCCTTCCACGCCCTACAAACACATGCACCCTCATAGACATACACAGACATTTGGGAAAATCAATCGAAAAATTAATAGTTCTGTGGTAACGCATTTACATAGGTTTCAACAGAGCGAAATTTGTGGTATATTCATATTGTAACATTGTTAGTGCAGAAACCTTTTTTTTTTTTTTTTTTTTCAAATCTTTCTGCGTCTTTAGGATTTTATTTTCGCCGTAAAAGCTTGACTAGCCTGATTTTTCTTTGCAAACCTAAAAGAACGGCTATATCCAATTAAACACATTAATATTGTCTCTTTTGTTTCGACTTAGCACGACATTTCAACAAGAGAAAGAGAAAAAGGGATAAATAAAGCTCTGGACCTCTACCTAGCTATCCTGAATTTTCATAACACGTTTATATATATTTTGCGGCCGGTATTTGTTCAAAGAAAAGGAGTTCTATCCTTTTCATACAATTCTTTGCTAGTCGTATCTACAGAGTTCTTCTACTCTCAAACCAAATTGTGAAACATTTCTCACGACCTTCTTAGAGTCAGCGTTGTAAAAAACTTGAGATACCAACAATGGTTCTCTCTCTGTGTCCTTGTATCTATTTGTCAGTATCTCTCTTTCTCTCTCTCGGCTCTCTCTCTCTCTCTCTGTCCCTGTATCTATTTGTTAGTATCTCTAGGTGCCTCTCTGCCTGTCTGTCTACCCCTCTCTCTCTCTCTCTCTCTCTCTCTCTCTCTCTGTGTCCCTGAATATTTGTCAGTACCTCTAGGTGCCTCTCTGCCTGTCCGTCTACCCTCTCTCTCTCTCTCTCTCTCTCTCTCTCTCTCTCTCTCTCTCTCTCTCTCCCTGTATCTATTTGTCAGTATCTCTGGGTGCCTCTCTGCCTGTCCGTCTACCCTCTCTCTCTCTCTCTCTCTCTCTCTCTCTCTCTATCTCTCTTTTTTCTTCTTTTTTTTTCTCCAATGTTCTTGTCAAGCCACCCACCCGCCGCTTAATTTCCTCAACAAATTAATCAGCGTTCCTTGTGACATCGCCTCGTCTCTTTTGTCAAATCGATTTAGTGGTCTGTGGCAGTCTGTCTTTCCCCATTTTCCTTCCTTCCCTCATCTCTCTCTCTCTCTCTCTCTCTCTCTCTCTCTCTCTCTCTCTTTCTCTCTTATTATAACTCTCTATCTCTGTCTCTTTTTCTGTCTCTCTGTCTTTCTTTCTCTCTCTCTCACTCTCTCTCTCTCTCTCTCTCTTATTATAACTCTCTATCTCTGTCTCTTTTTCTGTCTCTCTCTCTCTCTCTTTCTCACTTATTATAACTCTCTATCTCTGTCTCTTTTTCTGTCTCTCTGTCTTTCTTTCTCTCTCTCACTCTCTCTCTCTCTCTTTCTCGCTCTCTCTCATTGTATCTCTCACACATCTCTTTCAGTCTCACTCTCCCTCCTTCCCCCCTCTATCACTTATCTCTTCTATCTCTCTCTCTCTCTCTCTCTCTCTCTCTCTCTCTCTCTCTTTCTATCTATCTTTTTACATTCGTTCCTGCCTTTCTGTCTCTTTTTCTTTCCCCCTGTCTCTCTCTGTCTCTCCACCCTTCACTCGGCCTGCCACCATGCCATAACTGTGGTTGGTTTTTACCTGGCTTGACAACAGTCTTCCACTCAACTATTCTTCCCCCCCAGCAATGACCAGCCACTCTTTGATCTCTGAAGTAAACAATGAAGAGGGAGTTGAATTTCTTAAATTGATTTCAATTTTAACTACAGTCAATTTTGTCAATATAAAGTTATCATAATATAATAAATTATTGATTTTTTTTACCCCCAGGACTAAATATGTCTCGAATTTTGTTCTGCTGTGGCTAAAGTAGGCGTTTTATAACTGTAAGTTCTTATTCAATATACTTCTTAAATACACAACACGGTTCAAAGAGAATGATAATTCAGATTAAGGGACTGTTTTTCATTTGCCAATAAGTGCTTGAGAGTAAATTTTGTGAAAATCTTTGTTGTAATACTGAATTTGATCTTTCTTGTTTACCCATAGAGCTTTGTGGACAGACAAGAAATTCATTTTACATCTGGAATTTATGTCAAAACTGGACGAGCTATTAAAATCTCTTATGCTTTAGAAAGATACAGTAATATAGAATGAGACGAAAGACAGAGAGAGAAAGGGGGGATAGTGAGAGAGAGAGAGAGAGAAGAGTGATAGAGAGAGAAAGAGAGGAGAGTTAGAGAGAGAGAGAGGAGAGTAAGTGAGAGAGATAGAGAGAGAGAAAGAGAGAGAGTGAGAGATAGATAGACAGACAGATAGATAGAGATAGAGAGAGATAGAGAGAGATAGAGATAGAGAGAAATAGAGTGAGACAGAGAGAGAGGGAGACAGAGAGAGGGAGAGAGCGACAGAGACAGAGACAGAGAGAGAGAGAGAGAGAGAGAGAGAGAGAGAGAGAGAGAGAGAGAGAGAGAGAGAGAGAGAGAGAGAGAGAGAGAGAGAGAGAGAGACATTTAGCAAACATTACAAGCGCCGATGTTTATTCTAGAAGGAACAAATCGGAGAGTCTTACAAGCATACTATTTCTTGCTACTTTCTGCTAAATTTCAGCCATAGAATATAGCTCTGCATTCATAGTAGTTAAAATCACATTAAGATTTCCCCTTCCCTCACCATCGATTACTGACAGTCAGAATTAGAACGGGTGGAAACAAAGTAACAGATTTCGACAAATGCAGCTTAAAACGTTTGTTGGGAGGGAACTGATCTTCACCGCAGTCTGAAGGATACAAGCGGTCGAGGCGTAGCGCGGTCGCCCCTATATCTGCACGGAATATCAGTCGTGATTTTGTAAGAACCGTATCGTCGCCTCCGCTCAATCATGTGTGCCCTGTATGCTTGTAACTCTTTCATCTTGCGAGAGTAGTTGTCGCGGGATCGAAACTCACGGCGACGGTGATTAAAAATTTGATATAAGGTGTCTCTCACCTAGTTAGCGCTACCTTGCTCCGATTGGGGAGGATAAGAGGGGAGAGGGAGGGAAGGTGTTTGATAAGTCACAAAAACTTGATTTTTGCGGAAGGGTATATGGAATAAACTGTACTGAAAGTAATTTTAAATTTGAATCGTCTTCTTCATGAATCTTGAGATGTTATACTTGTAATTTTTTAGGCCTACTGACAAAATGTTTGTGGAAAGAATAAAGAATTCAATAAAGAATTATTACTTTTCAAAGTGCTATTTTTCCTGACCGAGCTACAGTTTGAAAAGATGGTGTGGCAACTTTCTCCTTAATTCAAAAATCTTGATCCGTTCAGGAAGATACTTTTTATACTAGTAGCCTTGAGACATGACGAGCTAGAGATCTTCGAGAAATGACAGAAATTTAAATAACGTAAAAATATTTGAGCGTTCCAACTTCCGCAAATCATGGTATTTTTTCTTTCTCTCTTTTCCTCCATCCGCTTTTTATTTCATAGCTGCTGGCTCTATTGCCCTTAATATGCCTTTCATTTCTCTTAAAATATTACTCTCTCTTTCTCTCTCTCTCTCTCTCTCTCTCTCTCTCTCTCTCTCTCTCTCTTTCTCTTTGTCTCACTCTCTCTTCCCCCCCTCTCTCTTTCTCTCCCTCTCTCCCTTTTGGGTTTCTGAATTTTTCTCTACCCCTTTATCAACATTTATCCCCCCTTTTCTTTTTCTTTCCTCTTTTGTCATATTTTCCCTCTCTTTTTTTCGCTCTATTTTCTCGACTTTTCACAAGTTCTTTCCAATTTATTTCAAAGCCACTTTTTCTTCTCATAAACACTCACACACTCTCTCTCTCTCTCTCTCTCTCTCTCTCTCTCTCATTCTTTTCCTCAATTTGCCTCTTTTTTGTCTTACGCACTCTCTCGTTTTCTTTACCTCCCATTCTTTCCCTCTCTCAGCCTCTTCCTCCCGTGGTCAGATTTGCACCGCTGTTCAGATCTCCATTATTTTTTGTCTGGACCAACTTTTATAAAAGTCACCGCAACTTTTGTTAGATGCGAAGTAAAGTTAAGCAAGAACAAAAAAAAAAAGTAAAATAATAATAATAAAAAAAGAATAAAAATAATCACCTCCTGAGGCTGCAGTTGGTGAGGCCGGTTAGAGACAGACAGATCAATACCTGTAAAACATAAGCTCCTTATTCCAGATAAATGGCCAGAATAGGCCATGAGTAGACGCTGGCTGGCTCTCTACAGTTTTAATGCATATATTACATGTGAAAAACAACGGAAAAAAGGCAGCCAAATGGTACATACAACCTCTCTCCTTCTCATATCTATATTTAAATCCGGCAACATGCTAACATTATAATTTCTAAGGTTTTGCCGTCTTTTCTGTTCTTACTTCAATTCTGTATAATGTCAAATCAAGAAGGAAAAAACAACAACTTCAGGTTTGTTTGCCTAATGATAATGACGTATTAATGCATTATGTATGGCTATGAAATGCAAAAAAGATTGTAAAAGATTTTTTCTCGCACTGGTCTATCTTCCTCATTTTTAGTTGATATCTGCTGAAACAAAGTCAAGTCTCCATCATCTTCGTTTATCTCTCTCACTTTAAATCGCTCTGTGCTCTGATGGTTTATCTCCCTCACTTTATATCGCTCTGTGCTCCGATGGTTTATCTCCCTCACTTTATATCGCTCTGTGCTCCAATGATCTATCTCTCTCACTTTATATAGCGCTGTGCTTCGATGATCTATCTCTCTCACTTTATATCGCTCTGTGCTCCGATGGTTTATCTCTCTCACTTTATATCGCTCTGTGCTCCGATGGTTTATCTCTCTCACTTTATATCGCTCTGTGCTCCAATGATCTATCTCTCTCACTTTATATAGCGCTGTGCTTCGATGATCTATCTCTCTCACTTTATATCGCTCTGTCCTCCGATGGTTTATCTCCCTCACTTTATATCGCTCTTTGCTCCGATAATCTATCTCTCTCACTTTATATCGCTCTGTGCTCCGATGGTTTATCTCCCTCTCTTTATATCGCTCTGTGCTCCAACCTCCCTCTCTTTATATCGCTCTGTGCTCCAACCTCCCTCTCTTTATATCGCTCTGTGCTCCAACCTCCCTCTCTTTATATCGCTCTGTGCTCCGACCTCCCTCACTTTATATCGCCCTGTTTTCTGATGGTTTATCTTCCTCACTTTATATCGCTCTGTGCTCCAACCCCCCTCTCTTTATATCGCCCTGTTTTCTGATGGTTTATCTTCCTCACTTTATATCGCGCTGTGCTTCGATGATCTATCTCTCTCACTTTATATCGCTCTGTGCTCCGACCTCCCTCACTTTATATCGCCCTGTTTTCTGATGGTTTATCTTCCTCACTTTATATCGCTCTGTCTTCTGATGGTTTATCTCCCTTACTTTATATCCCTCTGTCTTCTGATGGTTTATCCTCCTCACTTTATATCGCTCTGCCTTCTGATGGTTTATCTTCCTCACTTTAAATCGCTCTGTCTTCTGATGGTTTATCTCCCTTACTATGTCCCTCTGTCTTCTGATGCTTTAATTCCTCACTTTAAATCGCTTTGTCTTCTGATGGTTTATCTCCCTTACTATGTCCCTCTGTCTTCTGATGCTTTAATTCCTCACTTTAAATCGCTTCTGTCTTCTGATGGTTTATCTCCCTCACTTAACATAGCTCTTTGTACCGATAATTTATATGCCTCACCTCCCTCACTTTAAATCGCTCTGTCTTCTGATGGTTTATCTCCCTCACTTTATATTGCTCTGTGCTCCGATGATCTATCTCCTTCACTTTATATCGCTATTTGCACCGATGTTTTATCTCCCTTACTTTATATCCCTCTGTCTTCTGATGGTTTATCTTCCTCACTTTATATCGCTCTGCCTTCTGATGGTTTATCTTCCTCACTTTAAATCGCTCTGTCTTCTGATGGTTTATCTTCCTCACTTTAAATCGCTCTGTCTTCTGATGGTTTATCTCCCTTACTATGTCCCTCTGTCTTCTGATGCTTTAATTCCTCACTTTATATCGCTTTGTCTTCTGATGGTTTAAGCTCCTCACTTTATATCGCTCTGTCTTCTGATGGTTTATCTTCCTCACTTTAAATCGCTCTGTCTTCTGATGGTTTATCTTCCTCACTTTAAATCGCTCTGTCTTCTGATGGTTTATCTCCCTCACTTAACATAGCTCTTTGTACCGATAATTTATATGCCTCACTTTATATCGCATTTTGTACCGACGGCCAATTTCTTTCATTGTATACCACTATTTGTACAGAAGGTTTATCTCCCTCACTTTAAATCGCTCTGTCTTCTGATGGTTTATCTCCCTCACTTTATATTGCTCTGTGCTCCGATGATCTATCTCCCTCACTTTATATCGCTATTTGCACCGATGTTTTATCTCCCTCACTTAACATAGCTCTTTGTACCGATAATTTGTATGCCTCACTTTATATCGCATTTTGTACCAACGGTCTATTTCCTTCATTGTATACGACTATTTGTACAGAAGGTTTATCTCCCTCACTTATATAGCTCTTTGTACCGATAATTTATATGCCTCACTTTATATCGCATTTTGTACCGACGGTCTATTTCCTTCATTGTATACCACTATTTGTACAGAAGGTTTATCTCCCTCACTTTACATAGCTCTTTGTACCGATAATTTATATGCCTCACTTTATATCGCATTTTGTACCGACGGTCTATTTCCTTCATTGTATACCACTATTTGTACAGAAGGTTTATCTCCCTCACTTTACATAGCTCTTTGTACCGATAATTTATCTCCCTCACTTCATACCACTATTTGTAACGAAGGTTTATCTCCCTCACTTTATATCGCTCTTTGCTCCAATGATCTATCTTTTTGCTTTATCGCTCTTTGATAGTTGGTCTATCTCCTTCACGTTCTATCGATCTTTTCCCAAAGATTTATCTCCGTCCCTTTTATATTGCACTTTATCTCGACGGCCGATCACACTCCTTGGAGCTCCGTCTTTGTCCGATGGCCTCTATGACATATATGTAACTTTTATTTGATCCAAAAACACTCCTTTCCCATCCCAGCAATAGGTGTCTTGATATTTGAGTTCTTGATATATGATTGAAAAAGTTTTACCCAATAGAATCAGATAAACAATATCAATATCAAATGCCATATCTAGGCTTTTTTTTTCATTTTTTTTTTAAACTTGGCTAACTGAGGATGTCTGGAATAATACTGATTCCTGCTCGTGCCATTTTGAGTTTTTATGTCTAAGTTTTGTCTTCCAAAGTGGCTTGTTTCTGTATGAAACTTCAACTTGCCAGTTATATGGTTTGTATGTTGACTTGTCTGAGTAGCAAACTTGTGAGTGTCATTGCAATATTACTTTGGGGTTCGAATCTCCATGAAAGCAATCGCAATTTCAACCTTTTTTGTTTTTCATGGCATACCTTCCCGCTATGGTAATGGAACATCATTATCTTATGCACGGTGATTTCTTTCATTTTTAAACCTTAAAAGTCTTACTATCTATGGCTTTGGGTCTTGATTTTTTTATCTTTTGATTTTTAATAATATAAGTCTAATTTTGATGATGATGTTTGAGATTATTGCAACTCATATTGCAAAAACATTAAAGTGATCAACCTTTTAGAAATATAGTAAAATAACGCAGCTTGTTTCTTTCTCCACAGAAGGCAGTGAAGGAGCGCAGTTTCACAGTATTCTTCATACTAAGAGAGAGAGAGAGAGAGAGAGAGAGAGAGAGAGAGAGAGAGAGAGAGAGAGTCCCATCAAGCCCAGATTAGGGTTATCTCGATGAGGTCCGAACCAAGTCGGACAGAATGTTAAACCTTCGTGATATCTTCCGACGCTCCACCAACTGGGCTACTCAGTGTCCAAATGATTTTCATTAAAATACTCGGAAAGTGGCCCGTTCTCGGATACTGAAGGCACGAATGGTGAATGGGTTGAAGATTATGACCATGTTAACCAGCACCGCTAAGCTATCCATTTATCCCTGTTTGGAGCGCCTTTAAATCAATAAAGCAACTCTTCGTATTTTGTACTTTCCCAGTCTGTTTTTGAATCCGTTTAAACGCTGATTAGAAAGCGGTAAATTTGTGCATTAACTGCATAAAAGTGCACTGCCTTGCCGAAATTCTTAGCCGCACAGTTATTTAAAAGTATTTGATAATGGGTGTTTAAAAAATGTATAAATAAGTTTGGATTTTACATAATTAGTTAACTATTCTTATTTCAGGTAGGCTATGTTTTAGACATTTTTCACACCTGTAATTTCTTAAATACTGAGATCAAGTTCTGCCTCCTTTCTCTCTCCTGATATTATTTCTTGGGAACGAGGAATAAAAATAATACCACGTTTTCTACTCTTCATTTTGCCTTCCACAGAAACTGGTTAGCCTAGACACTAGATTCTTCTAGAAAACTACATTCTAGGTTCTTAAACTTTCCCTATGTGTCTCTCAGTGTTGGAAACATTTTGATGAGGTTAAAGGCAATAGTTTGATATGTTCCTACCACGATCGTCCGATCGACATTTTTGTTTCATGTTACAAAAAACAAAACAAAAAACAAAACACCGCCATCGCACATAGATCAATACAGCTCCCGTAAAGGAGATAAAGCTGGACATGCCTCCTACATCTTTCGTGTGTTTCTTTTAATTTCTACTTTTCTATTTTTTACACTGCCTTTTGAGATTATGGCAACACTCATTATGTAGATGTGAAATCTTCAAAGAGGCTGTATCTCTACATTTTCTCGTTATTTCCGCTAAACTGGGATGCTTAAAGCTAACCGATGAGATGTATCGGGACCTGCACAAGACAAGTTAATCTCTTTCACAAATACAACTTCTCTGCAGCCTACACAAGTTATCACTCTTGCCTTCCTTCTAGCTTACACGTATTTGTTTATTTTGTCATTTGATGCTGAGGACACTCTAGGATTCTCTGGCAAAATGGACTTGGTGACATGCTTTATCTTCCTTATTGAAAAACATCCTTTGCTTCCTGTTTGTGAATATTGAAATACCATCCCAAACATTTTGACATTTGAAAACTGAACCGTCTCGTTTGTAATCTTTTGATGTCCTGGTTTTGAAGTTTGTTTCTTTCAATCTTAGACATTTTTCACCGATGTAAAAAAACAATAAAGAAAGAAAGAAAGAACAAAAATACTAGTTATATTCCGTATAACTCAAGTAGTACAATAAATGATTGTGAAGAGTTTAATATTGATTTTAAGAATATGACGATTCCCAGATTAAAAGAAGCAGATTATATTGAATCATTCTTTTT
The DNA here is from genome assembly GCA_033675545.1 of Elysia crispata. Classification (NCBI taxonomy): domain Eukaryota; kingdom Metazoa; phylum Mollusca; class Gastropoda; family Plakobranchidae; genus Elysia; species Elysia crispata. The sequence continues at coordinate 471,439 of JAWDGP010006855.1, forward strand.
AAAAAAGAAAAAGAATTGACTGAATAAATCTATTCTTAATCTCAAGACCTTTCCAAACTAAATATATATTTCGTTATTTCTAACTCGCGTTACAGATATTTCATAACTAATAAACAAGGTGCGAAAACATTTTATTATTCTGTTTCTCAAACTCTGGAGAAGGCATTGCAGTAGCAAATAAACGTCTGTCCCTTAAAACTGGAGCTAAACACGGCGTTCTTCAAAATCAAAGCATTGACATTTATGGTTAAGAAAAGGGGGACGTATATATATAATATATATAGAAATTATATATGTATATATATTATATCTATATATATATATATAGAAATTATATATGTATATATATCACATATATATATATATATATAATTTATATAAATATGTATATTAAACTAAATGTAAACTCTGGGAAGTGTATAAACAAAAGAATGGTAGGTAGGCAAAAGCGGAAGTGATATAGAAGTTTAGGGTTCAGTTTAAGAGAAAAAAAAACACCATATAGTAGGCAAGCTTTAAGGGGCGATGGAAATAAAAACCTAAAACGCAAAAGAAAAGGTGATTTAAAAAAAAACACTTAGATATTCTGGTTTTAAACCTTAACTAAACTCAAGTTAGGGACATAATAGCGCTATTCAGACAATGTTAACAGGAGTTTTATGGAATTCACCAATATAGAATTAGACCCTAGTTAAAAACGCCGCATGTCCATTTGGGAGTCGAGAAAAATTGTAGAAAGAGAGAGAGAGAGAGAGAGAGAGAGAGAGAGAGAGAGAGAGAGAGAGAGAGAGAGAGAGAGAGAGAGAGAGAGAGACAGAGAGAGACAGAGAGAAAGAGAGACAGACAGACAGATACAAACAGAAAGACCAAGACTGTGAAATGTAAAAAGAGAAAAGGAAAGAGACCGACGAAAAGATAAACATTAGAAAAGTGATAATGTACTGTTTGAAATCTTATTATTCAAATTTATCATTTACAATCAATGCTCCTATATATGAAACAATCCATGCCAACGTATTCTTCTATCCTTCCTCATATTTTTCCCATATCTATGTCTGCTATTGGAAACCTGTTACTTAAACTCAGCATGGTTTTCATGAGGCGCTCTTCCACATCCCCCTTTGTATCGCAGTAAACCTTACATGATATAACTTTATTGACGGCAACCATTACATGCAGGTGACGAAGGCTGTCTAGATCTCAGTCTCCACACGCTGTGACATCTAAAAATAGCAACCACGGTCGTTTCCTCTTCAGAGGTAATCGAGCGTTGACCGCGAGTACTGACGTAATACTGCTGGTCGAGAGCAACTAACCGCTAGACTCCAGCGCTCAACTGTGGCATGAATTATAAACAGTGGGCCGCGCTTTGAGGGACCTCCACGAGTAGGCCAGGAAGTCTGGATTACTACACTCCTGGTGATCCTGGTCACGTGAATAATAGATGAAAATACACTCACAGCCATTTTACTGGCCAGGGAACAATAAAACAGTGTCCGAACGAAATAAATACCAGCACAAGTGGGAGAAAGCTCGACCAAATTAAGAGTTACACTTGGTTTCCAATCACTGCGGCCAACACACTTTTGTCTATATCTACACACTGCTTACATCCTTTACACGTGAGTTACCCATAATGCTATATACTTCTAAAAAAAAAAAAAAACAGTCCATTTTGATATAAATCCGTATTGATTATGTGAAGCTTTGATTCTTTTTAGAGCTGAAGTTCTTGGATTAACTTTAGCTGCATCTGTCGAGATTTTTAATCTTTAAATCGGGGCAAGGCTTTAGATATGATCTAATAGCAAATTACTCCTCTTTGTTCATAGAGTGGTATGAGAATTTTTTTTGTTTTTTTTTTCTCTTGTTTTCTTTTCATATCTCTTTTTTCGTGTTTTTTTTCTGATGGTCTTTTTCTTTTACTTCTCGTTTGTATTCTCTACCTAGTTTTTTTTTTATTTTCATTTAAATCTTTTCTTCTTCTTCTTCTTCTTCTTCTTCTTCTTCTTCTTCTTCTTCTTCTTCTTCTTCTTCTTCTTCTTCTTCTTCTTCTTCTTCTTCTTCTTCTTCTTCTTCTTCTTCTTCTTCTTCTTCTTCTTCTTCTTCTTCTTCTTCTTCATCTCCTTCTTCTTCTACTCCTTCTTCTTCTTCTTCTTCTTCTTCTTCTTCTTCTTCTTCTTCTTCTTCTTCTTCTTCTTCTTCTTCTTCTTCTTCTTCTTCTTCTTCTTCTTCTTCTTCTTCTTCTTCTTCTTCTTCTTCTTCTTCTTCTTCTTCTTCTTCTTCTTCTTCTTCTTCTTCTTCTTCTTCTTCTTCTTCTTCTTCTTCTTCTTCTTCTTCTTCTTCTTCTTCTTCTTCTTCTTCTTCTTCTTCTTCTTCTTCTTCTTCTTCTTCTTCTTCTTCTTCTTCTTCTTCTTCTTCTTCTGCTTCTTCTTCTTCTTCTTCTTCTTCTTATTCTTATTATTCTTCTTCTTCTTCTTCTTCTTCTTCTTCTTCTTCTTCTTCTTCTTCTTCTTCTTCTTCTTCTTCTTCTTCTTCTATATCTTTCATTAGGAATGTTATCAAGCAAGTCCAGCAAGTTTCAGTTTTGTGCTATGAAACAATTTCTAATCAAACAAAGAATCCATACATCCTATGGTTTGAGATCTTGTTACTTTTTCCCACTTTTTTAAAATCAATATATTGTCGTTACAACTTGTTGACTATTTTTGTTTTAAATTGATATTTCCATTCTCTTTACATCCATTTTCATTGAATGGCTTTGATATTTTTTTTTTTTTATTTTTCTTAGCTCGATCCAAACAATTTTTGTTCACTTTAAAGTCCAAACAAAAACAGGCTTTTACTTAAAAGTTATACTCTCATTTAATATTTTTATAACATATGAAAAACGATGGTTATAAAAAGAGTAACCTTAAGAAATGTGAATTCTAAGGTTAAGCCAATAAGCAACTGTACTTTCCATCTCTTAAAAAGGTAAAGTACTAAAGATCAAAGGTTTCCAATTCATCAAGTAATATTTAATAATGGTAGGTGTGCACAATATGATGATGTCTACATGATTTTTCTTTTAATGAATTTTGCACTGAGAAGATAAGACCAACTTGTGACTTTCCTTTCCCTAAACAACGTATCACTTTCACGGAACTATAAATTATTCATTCTGAAATCTACTGCAAAGCTCTGACTCTTGTGTTTAGGGGGAATGTATGTAAGGCATAAATTAAAAAAAATAATTTACAACATACCTTCTCTTAACAAGATTTTGAAATATATAAACAAGTTAGTCCTATGCTTGTACAAATTTTCTACATAACATACACGTACAAAGTCCCCATAAATACAGAAGACTCTAGAATTTGAGAAAGTAGCTTTGAAATCCGAATTGCTCCTCGGCTTCCAGAAAAGTAAGCATGAACACATGGACCAGGTCCCGAGCTGTCGCGCTTGGTCTACCAGGAATCTCAAACAGATGATTTGACAATATATTCCAGGCGGTGTGACGCAGTCGGTGAGCGGTCTCACCCCACTAGCTCCCCTCCCTGCCTGGGGTTGGAGGCTCCAGGCACACCCACCCAACACGTCACAGTCTTTCGTCTTGCACGAGTGGCCCCGGCACAATAAGTACAATGTACATCAGATCAAAATATACGCTCGCTGCCGCGCAATGCTTATTTGAAGCTCTTTTAATTTTTTGTTTTAAAACCCAGGCAGGCTTCAGAAAAGAAGAACATAAAATCAGAGGATCTAGAACCCCCACGTCTCGCTAGAACTGATCTAATCTAGAATCTAGAAGTGGGCGCATGTGCAGATTTTTTTCCCCGTCCCAACTCTCTCCCTCTTCCCTCTCGCTGGATTCTTCGATCTCTCCTAGGAGTCGGCTCTCTGCGAGGCGCCTCTCCCTCCCCGCCTTTCTCCTCCTCCTCCTCCTCCTCACGCCCTTAAGGTGAGTAGCGACTCCACGGAGAAAGCGGGTGGGATGGAGGGAGAGACGGAAGGAAAACAACGGATGGGGGAAGGCAAGGAGGAACTTTTACTTTTTTATCCTGGCGTTGTCAAGTCAATCGCTACTACAGCGAAACAAGCACTCAACCTGTAGTGATTCCCCCCCCCCTCCCCCCCCTTTTCCCTACTCCATTCTTCGTTCCATCTCTTCGCTTCCCTCCTGTCAATGCCTGTCTCTTTAACCCATTCAACCTGCCCCACCCTGTAGAGAGGATGTCTTTCTGACTGTCTGGGAGTGTTCAACTAGTCATCTCAGATTTGCATGTTACCATCAAATCCACACCGCCTTTTGACTAAGATCAATGGCGCCAATGTCCATTCTTCTTTCACATCTACAGTAATTGAGAACCACTCTATTTATCTCCTGCCGGTGACTTTTTATATTTGCGTGCATGAGGGATGTGAATGTGGTTTTTTTTTTGTGTGTCTGTATCTATCTATTTATCTATTCATCTACCTCTCTATTTATAACTGACCCAACATCGATTTATCTATTTCAAATCTGTGTCTCTGCTAATGTATCGATAGGAGAAGTCTCAATTTCTGAATGGCATGGCTAGTGAAGGAATCATGGACACAGTAACAATCAAAGCTGAAAAGAACAAAAATGGTGATATACTACTACTACTACTACTACTACTACTACTACTACTACTATTACTACTACTCCTACTACTCCTACTGCTACTACTACTACTACTACTACTACTACTACTACTACTACTACTACTACTACTACTACTACTACTACTACTACTACTACTACTACTGCTACTGCTACTACTACTACTACTACTACTACTACTACTACTTCTACTACTACTACTACTAACAATAATAATAATAATAATAATAATATAAGAAAGAAGAAGAAGAAGAAGAAGAAGAAGAAGAAGAAGAAGAAGAAGAAGAAGAAGAAGAAGAAGAAGAAGAAGAAGAAGAAGAAGAAGAAGAAGAAGAAGAAGAAGAAGAAGAAGAAGAAGAAGAAGAAGAAGAAGAAGAAGAAGAAGAAGAAGAAGAAGAAGAAGAAGAAGAAGAAGAAGAAGAAGAAGAAGAAGAAGAAGAAGAAGAAGAAGAAGAAGAAGAAGAAGAAGAAGAAGGAGAAGGAGAAGAAGAAGGAGAAGAAGAAGAAGAAGAAGAAGAAGAAGAAGAAGAAGAAGAAGAAGAAGAAGAAGAAGAAGAAGAAGAAGAAGAAGAAGAAGAAGAAGAAGAAGAAGAAGAAGAAGAAGAAGAAGAAGAAGAAGAATGATAACAAATGTTATAATAGCAAAAATGATAAAGGAAAGAATAATCATTCTTACGCTCTGCACTTAAAGCTGCACAATAAAAACCCAGTCTAGGAATCTGTCTCTAGACTTTCTCCCAGCGGGTAACTAATCATTATTGGCATTCGCCACAATTTGATAACGTTAATCTCACTTCTTCATCTCCCACTCACCCTCCTCTGTTCCTCTCTCTCTCTCTTTCTCTGTCTGCATATCTGTCTCTCTCTTTCTTTATATAAATATATATATATATCTTTCTACCTCTATCTCTCTCTCTTTGTCTCTCTCTCTCTCTCTCTCTCTCTCTCTATATATATATATATATATATATATATATATATATATATATATATCTTTCTACCTCTATCTCTCTCTATTTCCCTCTCAACCTTTCTTCCACCATCTTTGCCTCTGTATCTCTGATTGGCCCTCATTCTCCCTGCACCTCTGCCTCTCTCAGTTTTTCTATCCTCTTATGTGTTTGTCTGTCTGCCTGTCTATCTATCTATCTCTCCCTCTTCGTTCTATCCTTATCAGAACCAAACGTCGGACAATCAGTCGAAGCAACAAGTAATCAGCCACCGCAACAATGTGCACACAATAACAGACGCAACGAAACACCCAAAGAATCAGAAAATGCCGGTTTTGCTCTTTTGTTTCCGAAAGTCAGTAAAATCAATTAATATTGATGTTTATTGCCGGGGTTTCAAAGCGTAAAATCGGTGCTTTATTTTTTTCCCCTCTTTTGTCGCTGAATTTCTTTCACACGACATTCTATGTCTCGCATTTCCTTCGATTGTGTTTCGTTTATTTTTTTATTCTATTCTTTTTAATATCCTCTTTTCTCTGTCTTGCGTATATCTGAGATGAAGGATGAATGAATTTCCCTTGCTACTGCCTTTTAATGTTTGCTTCTTTCCCCTTTTTAATTTGTTTTTTTCCCTTGTTTTTTTTTTTTTTTTTGAAAAAAGAGGTGGGAGTGGGGGTATTCTTGTTTGTTTGCTTGAAAGTCCAGGAATATTGAGGTCAATGCTAAGGCTCAGAATGTATAATCATTCTCAAACAAAGTAAACATGGAGAAAAACTGAAGTTTTGTTCGTGGGTCTCTTATCACTCACGCAACCTCGCTTCACTGTCTGTCTGTCTGTGTGTCCTCTCTCTCTCTATCCCTCTCTCTCTCTATCTCTCTCTCTATCTCTGTCTCTCTCTATCTCTCTCCATCTCTTTCTGTCTTTATCTCTCTCTATCTCTTTCTCTCTACTTATCTCTCTCTATCTCTATCTCTCTCTCTATCTTTCGCTCTGTCTCTCTGTCTGTCTGTCAGTCTGTTTATCTATCTGTTTCTATCCATCTGCCTGACGCTTTGTCTCTGTCTGTCTGTCTCTCATTATTTCTTTTCCTCTCGTTCTTCTTTTTCTCTTTCCATCTCTATTATTTTGGCTATTAATCTCCGCCTATCCAAATTTCTTTCTATATATATATATATTTTTTTTTTATTATTATTTCTTCTTCTATTTCCTTTTATTACTGCACACATAAAATTACCTCTTCCTCTTTTCACCCCTATCCACCTCCGCCTCTTTCTATACAGGTGTGTGTCCCTCTCTGTCTCCCTATCACCTCTCTCTCTATACAGGTGTGTGTCTCTCTCTGTCTCCTTACCACCTCTCTCTATAGAGGTGTGTGTCCCTCTCTGTCTCTCTACCACCTCTCGCTCTATTCAGGTGTGTGTCTCTCTCTGTCTCCCTACCACCTCTCTCTTTATACAGGTGTGTGTCTCTCTCTGTCTCCCTACCACCTCTCTCTCTATACAGGTGTGTGTCTCTCTCTGTCTCCCTACCACCTCTCTCTCTATACAGGTGTGTGTCCCTCTCTGTCTCCCTACCACCTCTCTCTCTATACAGGTGTGTGTGTCTCTCTCTGTCTCCCTACCACCTCTCTCTCTATACAGGTGTGTGTCTCTCTCTGTCTCCCTACCACCTCTCTCTCTATACAGGTGTGTGTCCCTCTCTGTCTCTCTACCACCTCTCTCTCTATTCAGGTGTGTGTCTCTCTCTGTTTCCCTACCACCTCTCTCTTTATACAGGTGTGTGTCTCTCTCTGTCTCCCTACCACCTCTCTCTATACAGGTGTGTGTGTCTCTCTCTCTCTGTCTCCCTACCACCTTTCTCTCTATACAGGTGTGTGTCTCTCTCTGTCTCCCTACCACCTCTCTCTCTATACAGGTGTGTGTCTCTCTCTGTCTCCCTACCACCTCTCTCTCTATACAGGTGTGTGTCTCTCTCTGTCTCTCTACCACCTCTCTCTCTATACAGGTGTGTGTCTCTCTCTGTCTCCCTACCACCTCTCTCTCTATTCAGGTGTGTGTCTACCTCTGTATCCCTACCAACTATATCTCTATACAGGTGTGTGTGTCTCTCTCTGTCTCCCTACAACCTCTCTCTCTATTCAGGTGTGTGTCTTTCTCTGTTTCCCTACCACCTCTCTCTCTATACAGGTGTGTGTCTATCTCTGTCTCTTTACCACCTCTGTCTCTATACAGGTGTGTCTCTCTCTGTCTCCCTACCACCTCTCTCTCTCTATACAGGTGTGTGTCTATCTCTGTCTCTTTACCACCTCTGTCTCTATACAGGTGTGTCTCTCTCTGTCTCCCTACCACCTCTCTCTATCTATACAGGTGCGTGTCTCTCTGTCTCCCTACACCTCTCTTTCTATTCAGGTGTGTGTCTATCTCTGTCTCCCTACCACCTCTCTCTCTATACAGGTGTGTGTGTCTCTCTGTCTCCCTACCTCTCTCTCTATACAGGTGTGTGTCCCTCTCTGTCTCCCTACCACCTCTCTCTCTATACAGGTGTGTGTCTCTCTCTGTCTCCCTACCACCTCTCTCTATACAGATGCATGTCTCTCTCTGTCTCCCTACCACCTCTCTCTATACAGATGTGTGTCTGTCTCTGTCTCCCTACTACCTCTCTCTATACAGGTGTGGGTCTCTCTCTCTCTCTGTCTCCCTACCACCTCTCTCTCTATACAGGTGTGTGTCTCTCTCTGTCTCTCTACCACCTCTCTCTCTATACAGGTGTGTGTCTCTCTCTGTCTCTCTACCACCTCTCTCTCTATACAGGTGTGTGTCTCTCTCTGTCTCTCTACCACCTCTCTCTATACATGTGCATGTCTCTCTCTGTCTCTCTACCACCTCTCTCTCTATACAGGTGTGTGTCTCTCTCTGTCTCTCTACCACCTCTCTCTCTATTCAGGTGTGTGTCTCTCTCTGTCTCTCTATGTCTCTCTCTGTCTCTCTACCACCTCTCTCTCTATACAGGTGTGTGTCTCTCTCTGTCTCTCTACCACCTCTCTCTCTATACAGGTGTGTGTCTCTCTCTGTCTCTCTACCACCTCTCTCTCTATACAGGTGTGTGTCTCTCTCTGTCTCTCTACCACCTCTCTCTATACAGATGCATGTCTCTCTCTGTCTCTCTACCACCTCTCTCTATACAGATGTGTGTCTGTCTCTGTCTCCCTACTACCTCTCTCTAAACAGGTGTGGGTCTCTCTCTCTCTCTCTGTCTCTCTACCACCTCTCTCTCTATACAGGTGTGTGTCTCTCTCTGTCTCTCTACCACCTCTCTCTCTATACAGGTGTGTGTCCCTCTCTGTCTCCCTACCACCTCTCTCTCTATACAGGTGTGTGTGTCTCTCTCTGTCTCCCTACCACCTCTCTCTATACAGATGCATGTCTCTCTCTGTCTCCCTACCACCTCTCTCTATACAGATGTGTGTCTGTCTCTGTCTCCCTACTACCTCTCTCTATACAGGTGTGGGTCTCTCTCTCTCTCTGTCTCCCTACCACCTTTCTCTCTATACAGGTGTGTGCCCCTCTCTGTCTCCCTACCACCTCCACATTTTTTCTCATCGCCCACTTATATGTTATGCTTCCATCTGGCCAGTCTCCGCCTTTGATACTATGTTACCACTCGTCACATATTGATGAATAAGCGATGACAAAAAGACTTCAGAGGTGAAAAATGTTTGCACGTTGTCCGCAGTATTATTGCAAAGCCACAGTTTTGCAGCTTCTTCTCTAATGAATATTGCGTATATCAGTTATTGCTTTCAAAGTTGTCAAGCTTTCTTATTTCTAACCTGTGAATATCAAAATATATTTCTCGGCTTAGCCGGTTAAAAAGGAGTAAAATATTTTTAGAAATGATGATGTAATGAGTCTACAATTAAAGCAATTCTTGAGCGCCCTCCGCGTCTTTTAAATTGACATCACAAAAAGGATTTCGAGTAATCCACCGATGTAAAATATGTCATCTTTTTGTATCCTATCAAACTTAGATGAAAATTAAACACAATCACTACACATGTTCTCCTATGCGCAGCTGTATTTCACTCTGAAGCTAGAGCTCTTGGCAGTCTATTTATCTATTGTTCTGTTTACCCTGTAGAGCGTTGATGATTCAAGGGCTCAATTTTGCATTTTTTGTAGAGATTTTTTAATCTCTTCTCTCTGAGATTTACATTTTCCTTTAAAATTCGTAGCTTTAATTGAAGCTTTTGATCCACATTGTCGGACACGCTGCTAAATTATGGTGAACCGAAATGCAAGTTTATCAATCTACTTTAGATACTATCAATGGCTCATAATTATGAATAAAAAGAACTATAATTTTTGAATGTGAATTTTTTTATTATTTTGTTTAATTTTGAATCGCATATTCTAACAACAAGAATATCTGTTTTGAAGGAAATGTATCCAAATATTGAAAGAGATAAACAAGAACTATGCGCTCGCCTTTTCTCAAGAAATGGTCTTAGTCCATCAAATCACCTACTCTTTCAGCTAATAGAGGACTCAGAATTGGTGAAGGGTGGTGATGTTTGCAAGACCAATAGCAGATAATCATTACACTTAGTTCTTTTTTTTTTCTCCTTCTGCTTGTTAGTCTCCAGTTAATGAGAGAGAAGAGAGAGAGAGAGAGAGAGAGAGAGAGAGAGAGAGAGAGAGAGACAGAGACAGAGACAGAGACAGACAGACAGACAGACAGACAGAGAGACAGTTAGACAGACAGACAGACAGAGGGAGAGAGAGACAGAGAGAAAGAAAGAGAGAGAAAACAAGAATAAGACAGATTACTAATCTAGGACAAATGACAGACACAGAGACTAGGATAAATAATATTTCTCTCCACAAATATCTTTATGCCCATGTTTTTTTTTTAATTGACGTTTCTTTTTAGATAAAATCCAGATTTTGTTGGGCAGGTCAAAACTTGACATCACTCCTGACTATGATGGGGTAAGGGGATACAAGACAAGAAAACCGAATTACTCACTGTGAGTGAAAACGGTAATAATTGCGCGCAGCTTGAGGAATCGAAAGTGACAGAATCGTGTGCAGACCTGTTTAGTCTCCCCATTCTAAGCCAATGAGGATAATTATGGAGAGCTTCCCATTTGAAAACACATAGCTAAATATAGAAATGAATCAAAGCTGTTCCAAAATATCTGCCCCCCCCGATCTTGGAAGTGATACCCAAGGTGACCCGCCTCGAACTGGAAGCTAAATCTTTGGAACATATGGCGGAGTGATACGTATGCACGAAGTAAACAAGCAGTTAGATTTCTATTATCTGCCCCAGACGGTTTTTTTTACACAGGATCTGTTAGCTTGCATCTAGAGAGATGCCCATCAAGCCTTGCTCTCTTGCAGGGGCACGTGAAATAACATTTTCTCTTTGCCTTTTCTTGTTTTTTAACTTGATGAATAAACAGTATACAAACACTGAAACCTCTTGTTAAGTTTTGAAGGTGAAGATTCCGTTTCTTTTGCTATTTTAAAATTTTTGTTTTGTTCTACTCAATAAGATTAGATTTTGCAATAAACAAGCGAAGATTTTACACCGCTCTTTACTCAAAGAGAATTTATTTTCTTCTCGCAAAAGGCATCTTAAAATTACTCTATTCTTCTATGCGGTATCATACTGTGAAATATTTGATACAAAAGAAAAGATAAGAAAAAAAAATACACATTAAAAAAAGACCGGAAAATTAATTTCAAAACAACAATTCTTTTTTGTCACAACCGGAAACAATTTCCATTAAACGCGTTTTGTTTTCAGTTCTGCCGTGACGTCGGCGAGATCTTCACGCGAGTTTCCGGTTGTAATGTGGGTCGCCATGTTTGAGTGACGGGGCGGGAATCTAGGGATGTAGGTCTAATATTGTGTCAAGTCATACCAGTTTCTCTCGGGGCTTCATACAGAGAAAACTAATTATATAGAATGGGAGACGGAAAGTAGTTCATCGAATTTGTCAGTTATGACCTAGTGACATAGGTGATAATATTATCGTGTCACTTAATTCGTTCTCGTTAAATATGAAATATTTGAAAGGATGAATCAAATTTAATATTTTAAAGGATGAATCAAATTTAATATTCTAAAGGGTGAATCAAATATGATATTTTAAAGGATGAATCAAATTTAATATTTCAAAGGATGAATCAGATTTAATATTTTAAAGGATGAATCAAATATAATATTTCAAAGGATGAATCAAATATGATATTTTAAAGGATGAATCAAATTTAATATTTTAAAGGATGAATTGAATATAACATCTTAAAGGATGAATCAAAATTTTAAAGAATGAATCAAAATTTTAAAGGATGAATTATATGTAATATTTTAAAGGATGAATGAAATAAAAAATTTTAAAGAATGAATCAAAATTTTAAAGGATGAATTATATGTAATATTTTAAAGGATGAATCAAATAAAAAATTTTAAAGAATGAATCAAAATTTTAAAGGATGAATTCTATATAAAATCTTAAGGGACGAATCAAAATATTAAAAGATGAATCAAATATTAAATTTTAAAGGATGAATCAAAATTTTAAAAGATGAATCAAAATTTTAAAGGAGGAATCAAATATAATATTTAAAAGGATGAATCAAATGTAATATTTTAAAAGATGAATCAAGTACACTATTTTAATTAAAGGATGAATCCAGTATAAAACTGAAGGAGTTTTTCCTAGATGCAGTCAACATCCTGTCACCGACATCCCCAATGATAAAGCTGAATTTGACGAGCTTTTTGTGGTTTAAAAAACATTATTTCGTTTATAAACATTATTGCTCTCTCATCTTCATTTATCAGTGTACATGTATTTAACTTAACGGTATGTTAAGTCTGGATAGCTGAAACCAATTTTTGAAGACTACAATATGGAGAAAATGCAGAAGTGACTTTTGAGGTAAAGACTTTTTAATATGATTGTGGAAATGAAAAATATAATAATGAATTTCTCTCAATGTTTTTTTTTTAATTGGTGGGCTAATAAACTAAACTTTTATCATCAGTCTATGAAAAAAGCAAAACAAAATTTTTTATTCGGTCTGAAAAGGCAAATACAAAAAGGAAAGGAAATAAACAAAGTATCCATAATTTTTATTATGTCAACATGCTAATTTGAAGACTCATCATTTCCGACAGCGTATTTTTTATACTTTGATGATGTTTAATTCGGACATATTGTCTTTAAAAAAAATATAAAATAAGAAACAAAACAATAACGAAAGTGCCCAGTAGTTTGATTTTACAAGCATCGTTTCCAGTATATTTTTCTTCCTTTTATACAAACCAATACGGAAACTAAACTTGCTTTTCTTTCACACTATTAGGACTTAATCACAAATTGTGGATAGCATTCCTAATTCCGATATTTTCAAACGCTTTCAATACTCACCTTAACACGCGATACCACCCTTAGACTATTCTCATCTTTCCTGATTTTATTTAGACTATTCTCATCTTTCCTGATTTTATTTAGACTATTCTCATCTTTCCTGATTTTATTTAGACTATTCTCATCTTTCCTGATTTTATTTAGACTATTCTCATCTTTCCTGATTTTATTTAGACTATTCTCATCTTTCCTGATTTTATTTAGACTATTCTCATCTTTCCTGATTTTATTTTACTCTTCGGGATCTCAGATTTGTTTGGACTGGTATCAGTGATGGAATCGCTCTGGCTGGTAAGTTGCTTCTAGTGCTGGGTATTAAGAACTCTCTACTTCGCAGCATTATGAGTTTGTTATTGTAGAACGATGAATGCTCTGAATATTAAAATAACAAGCACCAGGTTCGATTTTTAGGAAAAGGCAGGCATGGCTGACAATTTTATTGGTTGTCGGAAGGACTATTAGACTAGGAGAGATTAAAAATAATACATAAATCATTATATCGAATAAAATAAGTTCATGATAATGTAATGTAATGTTAGATTACTCGATCGATAGTTAGATAGATAGATAAATCGATGAAGTAATAGATAATTGATAGATAGATAGATAGATAGATAGATAGACAGATAGATAGATAGGATTGAAAAATAGATCTTTAGATAGATGAATGGTCACATGATATAGACATATAAATAGGTTGATATAAAGATTGGCAGACAGTTATATAAATACAAAACTCATTATACGTTTGTTCTTCAACGATGTATATATATAGATATGTATATATATATATATATATATATATATATATATATATATATATATATATATATATAAATCAAGCTTTAGTCCCAAGATATAGAAAGTTGCTGATAAACGATAATATTAAGGCAATCCAAACTAACACTTCCGTGTCTGAGACCTTCAGCTTAACAATGGCGGGCTTCTATAAATAGGCAAGGTCAGTAAAGTCTACAACAGAGAATGAGAAGAGTAGATGACATCCTTCAAAATTTTAGATACCAGTGACAAATTCGTTTCCCGCAGCATGTAAGAAAATGCTTGGGATATGAATCGATTACAAGCCAGCCAGATCGCATAAATATAATCGTTTTAAATGTCAAGAACATGATTGAGTCGAATACAATTCTATTTTTTGTAACCGTTTAAGAGGATAGATTCACAAGGATTTCAGCTGTTCCATGATTGAAAGGTCGATAACAAACTAATTAAATTGTTGGTTATTTTTACTTTTGTACAGAGTTTTCAAGAAAGTTTTAGGATCTATTTTTTTATTGTTTTTGAGAAACGATTGATTATAGCCATTTAAAGGAAGTTTTGCAGGAAACGTTTTATTACGAACGATAACTGCCTGTGATTAGAGCAAATTAGCCACAGATTTGCCCACACTTTCGGTGGAGAAAGTTATGGTTTTTGCACATTCTTAAGTTTTGTCGTTGCTGCTTCTCTCTCTCTCTCTCTCTCTCTCTCTCTCTCTCTCTCTCTCTCTCTCTCTCTCTCTCTCTCTCTCTCTTTTCCACTGCATAATTATCCAGGTGATAAAAAAAGAGAGTAACAATATAAAAATTATCGCTTTAATAGAATCTAACTTGGGCAACAATCCTGTTTTAACCATTCTCTCAACTTTGTTTCTTCATTTATTCCTTTTTTAATGTCAGAAGACATCTGTAATGTCGATGTGGATATATTCTCAATTCTATACGAATAAAGAAAATTGGCTGCTGGTGAGTTTGGACAGGTGTCAGAAAACCTGATGCTCTCAGAACCCTAGAGTTCGAACTCAATGACAAAATTTATCGCCAACTACACCGTCAACTATCGAGTCTTTCGTTATGGTCTCAGAACCCAAAATCTTGCTTGGAGGAACTTGAAGCCTGAGCTTTACACCCCAATCACAACCCTCTTACTCTCTGATTGGACTTTGTTCAGTTCGCCTTAAAATCCCCTTGTTTTGGATAGACTATGTCAACTCGAGTGATCGTGCAACGAGCATAAAGATCATGGTGGAGGCGGGGCGGACACCGTCCAGTTATGTCCATCTTCAGTGAGAGTCTCGGGTTAGTAAGATCGGAGAGGACTATGTCTCACCTACCGTGAGCTTTTTCTTTTTCTTTTTAATGGAAAAAGGGGTAATAATATTTATAAACAAAATAAAGTTTTTTAAACAGCAAAAGCTCGTCAAATTCAGCTTCATTACTGGATATACCTCCCACGGACAGAATGTTGACTACATTTAGGGGAAAAAAAACTCAAATTTTATATCTGATTCATCCATAATTTAAGAAAAAGCAAAATCAGGCCTGGAGTATTTCATGCACGGAGAGACACTTTTTAAGAAAGTTACTTCCCTTTATAATTGTTCCCTCTATCTTCTATAAATTATTGTCTCGATTTTTCAACAAATCTACTTTTCCTCCAAATAGCCTCTGTCACAGACTATATTAGCCCCTGTAAGAAAATCTGCGTCGCAGTAACAGAAACATGATTTTTGTGTTACAAGGCAATTTGAGGCGAGCAAGCGTTCACAGAATATCAGCAAATGAGAAAAAAAAGACAACGCAACCAACATTGATAAAACAAAATTTGAAGTTGACGGAAAATAACATTTTTTGTTGTTGTGGCGGTGAGTGATGTAAATCTTCAGCAAAAGCAAAACTTTATGTCATAATTTACAGTACTGCGCATGTGCAACAAGCGGAAGAATTCATGAGCCAGCTCATTGGTTATTGGTTGGCGTCGATTGATACAACAGTATCACCATAAGAGCTTTCAGTTTCTTAAGTTAAATTAAACAAATTTAATTATGCACTTTTAAAGTATTAAGTCTGCTTCAGACTGATAAAAGTGTAATTAAATTTTCTAAAAAGTTTAATCTAAAGTTAATAAAGTATTCTGTGCATATCTCGTATTCAGCCTAAAAAATGCTACACATTTTGAGGATATTTTTAGTTTCAGGAAGAATGAAACAAAAAGTATACTTGGTCCAGTCCAAAGCTTAATCGTGATTTTTTGAGTAAGGAGGAAAAGGCCATTATAGTAATGGTTCACTTTTAAAAGTACAAGTACTCTTACTGATAAAATAAAAACGAAGATTCACGACTCGCGATCATAAAACAATTTCTGTAATGTTTCTAACTCTCCCATCCCCGCTGAGCGTTTTTAGATCTCATATCAAGATCTTTAATTGTATCTATCTAGTCCTCCTCCTCCTCTCTCTCCCTCTCTTGCTTTCTCCCTCCTTCCCTCACGCTCTCTCTCTCTCTCTCTCTCTCTCTATATATATATATATATATATATATATATCCTTCTCCTCTCTCTCTCTCCCACCTTCTCCTCTCTCTCTTCCACCTTCTCTTCTCTCTCCCTCTCTCCCGCCCCCCCTCTCTCTCTCTCTCTCTCTCTCTCTCTCTCTCTCTCCCCCCCCCCCCCCAACTGTACCTCTACCTCCTAGCGAGTGATCAAATAGAATCAGACATGAGCTCTTCAAACGTTCAAGTTTGCACACGGAAACATGACCGCTAATCTGCAGCCCAAGTTCCCCACAGAGCAGCATCTCGAAAGGAAAAGTCAATTTTTAACGTCGTTTTATTTTTTCCTTGCACACGTCACGAGTTGATGTGAGGCCCGGTCGATGTTGCGATGTGGAAAACTGTACAGTCGCAACAGTTGACTTCATTTGACGTGCGGTGGTGAAGGTATAAGCTGTTCCGAGGGATTCTGAGGAGGGAGTGGAGTGAGAGGGAGAGAGAGAGAGAGAGAGAGAGAGAGAGAGAGAGAGAGAGAGAGAGAGAGAGAGAGAGAGAGAGAGGGGGGGAGTCAGACAGACAGGCAGACAGATGGAGTCAGATAGTGACAGAGGGAGACAGAGATAGAAAGAGCGAGAGAAAGGCAGACAGACAGACAGATGCAAACAGAGGGGAAGAGAGAGAGAGAGAGAGAGAGAGAGAGAGAGAGAGAGAGAGAGAGAGAGAGACAGACAGACAGACAGACAGAGACAGAGACACAGACAGACAGACAGAGACAGAGACAGACAGACAGAGACAGGCATACAGGCAAATGGAGACAGAAGAAGACAAGGAGAGAGATTGATAAGGAGAGTGTGTGTAAAAAATTAAGGAAGAAAAAAAAAACTATAAAAATCCCAGTTTTACTTATACTTCATAAAGGAAAGAAAACCCTTTAAAAAAATAATCTCTAAAAATACCATAGTAGCATAAAAAGTTGAAGAAGAAGGGCGTACGAAATATGCTTTTGCTTGCGAAAATATAACTAAACTAAGTAAAGAAATCGCATAGATAAATAGATTTACAAATAGTGTCATTGTGAAAAGTGATAGTCAACTTGTGAAAGAAAGCAAAGTCTCGAGTTTCTATTCATCGGAATTGCTGTAAGTTAGAGTAGTTTATTTCCCATTTCTCTCAGAAATAAAATTCTCTTGGGAATGCCACAGTGGGGAAGAATGCGTACTTTAACAATGATTTCGTGCCAATCGAGTTTACATAGGAAGTTAAATGTCTTCATCTATAGTAGCGAGGAGAGGGTTAAGGCTATGGCTAATAATAAGATGGAGTGGACAGGGATATAGAGCTAAATAGATATATAGATAGACAGAGAGTTGATAAATTGATATTCAATTAGATAGATAGATGGAGAGAGAGAGAGAGAGAGAGAGAGAGAGAGAGAGAGAGAGAGAGAGAGAGAGAGAGAGAGAGAGAGAGAGAGAGGCAGACGGATAGACAGACAGACAGGCAAAGAGGGGGGCATTTATATAAAAACCAATAGATGCATAAAATAGCTGGATAAACAGGTAAGTTAAGATCTACAAAGATAAATAGTTATAAAGATTTCACTATCTGCAAATGATCGCAAGGATCGGTGAATAGTAGAAATGTCATATAAAGACAAGTAGAAAAATTTTTAAAGTTTTTATTCAGCTACAAAAAAAAACCCCACGAAAATAATTTTTCAACAAGAATAAAACGACTGAAGCGCAGACACTAGCCATAAAATAGTCCTGATGCGGAGTTTTTCAAGCTCCGGAAAAAAAACAACAACTTGGAACTGTGAGTGAGTGTTGTAGCGGCAGCCAGCCAGACAGAGCAAGTCCAAACCGTTATGGCCCGCTCTGATTGGTGTTGACACATTGACCCTCCAGCTCTCGTAAACGGCCGTCCAGAGACGTTCAACTCTTCACTCTTCAGGTGGAGCTACCATTGGCGGGAGACGCGCTGAGATGGAAACAAAACGCTTTTTTGTTTTTCAATCTTTTTTTTTTCTTTTTTGAAACAGCAAAAAAAGCCACCCTACTACGGCTTCGCTTTTGTTTTATTTTTTTTTTATATTATTAAATTTTTTTTTTATTTATTTATTTATTTGTTATTCTTTATTTTCATTTTTATTTTTGTTTCTTATTTTCATTTGTATTATTTTGTATTTTTGTTTTGTATTTATTTTTTTCTCATAATTATGCGTTGTTCCATGAAACATATTCAAAGTCGTGATTGCTTCTACCCCTTATCCTTCGTGAATAACTTTAAACGTTACTGGGTGAGGTTTAGATCTGTCGGCTTATAATTCTCAACTTTCCTCTTGTGTAATTCTCCAAGGTAGAGTCAACCCAATCGAATCTCAAACTACACATTAATGTAATTATCTCACTGATTGACTGATAGATTGATAGTAGAAGCTTGTCTCATTTATTTTGTGCAGTCTTTGCTCATAATTGCCTCTGGAATTCAATATCACGAAGAAACTTTACTTCTGACCTGATGAGTTTAAGTGTAAGTCAAGCTGCGGAACTGTTTCCTATTTTAAACAGCTGGAAATATCGAGCTCCAAAAATATCAACATCGCTTCCTTATTTTCACAATTACTGACGTGAATAACATTAAATTATAAAATGAAACGAAAACGACTTGTTTGTCAGTCACATTTCAATTTTACGGCAATTGTGACGAAACAGTCAATAATATCTCTTTGAAAACAAACTTTTTTAAGCATAATATTTATACGAGTATACATTCAAAACTTATTTTATACTCTCATTTGTTTAGTTTCTCTTTCTCAAATTTCTCAAATTTGAAAGATTACATTTGAGTCTGCTTTGCTAGAAACCAATCTCTTATGCTCAACTTTGATTTTAAATCAGCCAGAAAGAAAGATGCTACATAAAGGTTTGTCTAAAATTAGTCCCGCGTTGCACAATGATGCCCCCTCCCCTATAAGATGATATCTTTCTGACACACAAACGTAACATTCTCTCTCTCTCTCTCTCTCTCTCTCTCTCTCTCTCTCTCTCTCTCTCTCTCTCTCTCTCTCTCTCTCTGACCAGCTCCGTGTCTTTATTTTCATTTGATGATATTGCATTATTAATGCTGCCGTGATGGTCCGTGCCGTGGCTATCTCGCCTTCCCATCGCTTTCTACGGCTCCGGTTATTGGCGTGTGCGAGGTCTGTGAAGATCCATAAAGGTTTACACAGATAAGAAGGGTGACCCGTTATAATTAGAAACATGTCAGTAAATCAATACATTGCGATAGCGCTAATTGTACTCAATTAAACGTGATTATACATTTCAGGAAGTAAAGACAAATTTGGATTTTTTTTT
Source organism: Elysia crispata (assembly GCA_033675545.1). NCBI lineage: Eukaryota > Metazoa > Mollusca > Gastropoda > Plakobranchidae > Elysia > Elysia crispata. The sequence goes on from JAWDGP010006855.1 coordinate 491,092, forward strand.
TTAATTTGCGGTGATAAGAGGACGCAGATAGTGGAATGAAAGTTATTAAACGTTTTTCTGTGGATAGCTGGTCGTTCCAAAGTGCTGAAAGAATCAATGTTGATAATTGCTTTATTGATTATTTCACCTTTACTTCAGATTTTATGATTCTGTCTTCAGTCAAAAACGTCTCCATCAACATGATAATCATAACAATCATTGTGAACTTCACTTAGTTTTATTCACCCGGATAGTAATCATTATCATCATTATCGTATTCATCAACACCCTCTTTTTGTATCTTTATCTTCTTCATGGCAATCATTATGACTGGTATCAACATCATCAGTTTATACATTCATTTTCCTCCTCCTCCTCCTCATCATCATCATCATTTTATACCTAAATCATCCTCATAATCATTCTGCATCATCAGCAACAGCAGCAAAAGTAGCAGTATCATGTTCAGATTTATCCTTGTCTTTAACATCATTATTTTATACTTTAATAATGCTCATATTCATCATTTTGTGATTTTTATTGGTCATGATCATTCACACCATTATCACCATCATTGTCATTATCATTGACACCATCATCGTCGTCATAATGACTATCATTGTCATTATCACCATCATTGTCATTATCACTGACATTATCATCAAGGTCATGATCACCATCATTGTCATTATCATTGACACTATGATCATTGTCATTATCATTGACACTATCATCATCGTCATTATCACCATCATTGTCATTATCATTGACACCATCAGAATTGTGATTATCATTGACACCATCATCATTGTCATTATCACCATCATTGTCATTATCATTGACACCATCATCAATGTCATTACCATTGGCACCATCATGACTGTCATTACCACCATCATTGTCATTCTCATTGACACCATCATCATTGTCATTATCATTAACATCATTATCAGAGAGAGAGAGAGAGAGAGAGAGAGAGAGAGAGAGAGAGAGAGAGAGAGAGAGAGAGAGAGAGAGAGAGAGAGAGAGAGAGAGAGAGAATGAAAAAAAAAATCAATTCGAAGAGAGCCGCGGGTCACAAGAACTGGCAACAGAAACAAGACCAGGTCGAGGAAAGCTTACAGAAAACACGCCGATTGGACCAACCGATGTGAGGGTTAATTTGTCTCTTCAGTCCCCGAGACATTGCTTAAGGCATCAGTAACTTAGGGGAGGACTTCACGCAAAACGCTGGAGAAAGCCGTGTCACCTCCCATCTCGACCCCAGGCCAGAATAATCAGAGACGTTTTTACAAGAGGTCTGGTTGAGAAACATGGCTTAATCTGTAGCAAACTTGTTAGATCAAAAAAACAAAAAACGTGAAGATATCTTAGGTTGAAAAGAAAAAGAATGATTGAAGTAAGAAAAAATTAAAGCAATTAATCAAAATGTCAGTGCATGTGTGTACGTTGTAGGATAGATAAATATGTATAGAGAGAGTGCGAGAGAGAGGGGGGAAGGGAAGAAGAGAGAAAGAGAGAGGGAGGAAGGGAAGAACAGAGACAGAGAGAGCGAGAGACAGAGGAAGGGAAAAATAGAGAGAGAGAGTGAGAGAGGGAGGAGGGAAGGAAGAAGAAGAAGAAGAAGAAGAAGAAGAAGAAGAAGAAGAAGAAGAAGAAGAAGAAGAAGAAGAAGAAGAAGAAGAAGAAGAAGAAGAAGAAGAAGAAGAAGAAGAAGAAGAAGATAGAGAGAGAGGAGCAAACTTTGTTTTCAACCTTTCCTTAAGTCTCACACAGGTTTACATGATTGCCGAAACTTGGCCTCCTTCATCTTCCAAGACTGAACGCGACCAAAATAATATTAATTGTATAGTCTAGAAGAATAGGGGTACGTTATAACTACATTAGCTCTCTTTTCTTCGCTCATTGTATTAGTACTGCTGATTATCAACTCGTTGCTGAGATGCTAAAATTAGGGACATAATATCACACATGCAAGATAGACTGTAAGATAATCTTACGGACCTATAATTATGACCTTTCAAAGAGTAAGAATTTTTAGAAATCCTTCAGAGGCTCATAATAATAAATGTTGGAAAATGTTGAAAGCGTTAATATAAATTTTTGCCATTGATATCTATCTATCTATCTATCTATCTATCTATCTATCTATCTATCTAGTATCTATTTACCTATTTATATATATATATATATATATATATATATATATATATATATATAAACAAGCTTTTCTTATCAGGATTAGATAAAGATAAATAAAAATGTTGATGAAAATTATTAAAATTGATTCTAATTGTTAAACTTGCTACTCATGACTAGAGTTTAACTGTCTCGTTCAGTTTTGGGTACAGAAAACACTAGTACACTTGAATGTTATTGTATCGATGCGGTAGGGTCACAGCCTCTGATGTCATAGTTGCATACTACAGCTCACTGCCTAGCCTCAGATTGACAAAAGAATGAAAATCATAAAGAATTAGTTATGAAATTTCTCAACTGAATGTGATAATTTATAATTAATTTTTTTTTTTTGCGTGGGGTATTAAATTTTTTGCATGGAAATAGTCATAAAAAACAAGTAATATTATATTTAGGAATCAAAAAATTTGTTTTTCTCAAATACTTTAAGAAATGTTTACAAAGAGGTTTTAAAAGTATCTTGTACTATCAGTTATTTCAAAATATCTTTATCTGAGTTCCATCAAATTTCATTGCTAATTGTCAGCATTTACCGTCAGAGTAGCGCAGCTTTCTCATTTCACGTGACGTTTAGCTGGCAGTTTCAAATTTACTGTTTAGTCCAAAACGAGCATTTAAGAGCTTAAGAACTTAAACCGCGTGTAATGTGATGTTAGTTTATCCAATCATCGTTCGTCTTGGACGAGTGTAAAACTGTACATGAAACAAGTCTATCAGTTGGGCACAGGTCAGCCTTGACCTAGATCTAGATCCATCTGTGATGATAAGATGAGATTTAAAGAAAAAAAAATATTGCAGAAATTATTTTTAATTTTTTTCCTTCATCTCTCTGCAAGGACAATTAATTTCTTATTCGATTACAAAAATCTAGTATATTTTGGAAAATAGTTATTTTATTAAGACCTTAAAAAGTTTGACTGAAAAAAAATAACTTCAATTAAAATTGGACAACCAAACTTAGCGCAGTGTTAAGCTTTTTTTTCAACCAGTTGGAAATAATTAATATAAATCATTATACATCCAGTTTATTCTATTTTAGATTGAAAATGATTTTTCTCTTGATTTTTTACATTGTTTTTTTTTTTTTTCGTGTGTTTTATCTCTAAAAATCTTTTAAAACTAAATACTGATTAAATTGAAACGTTTTCATTTCGGTAATCAATCTTTTTCATGTCGAACTAGCCTGGCGTACTTTTTAAGTTCTTTATTCCTGCAGACGCATAGGATTAACACCTTATGTGACTTGTTTATACTATTTTGCGACAAGTAATTTTTCGCTGGCGATTTGTCCTGCTAATTTTGCGGTTTTTTGTTGCTGTTGCTGAAGTTTTTGTTAATGCTGGTCTTTTTGCTCTACTAGACGGTTGTGACAACTGGGATGTTTCAGCAGACCTTCCAGAATGGGACATCGACAGTCACACCAGTATAATCAAAGAAACAAGATTAAGGCCTGATATCGTGATCCATTCAGTTTCCACACAACAACTGATCATGGTGGAGCTAACAGTTCCATACGAAAACAGAATGGGAGAGGCCCACATCTACAAAAGAGAGAAATACCTAAACCTGACAAAAGAGCTAGAAAATGCCGGCTACAAACTGTGGTGATGCCCGATTAGGTTGGTGCCAGAGGATTCGTAGGGTCATCAGTTTACGACCTTCTGGCTAAAATTTCAGTATGAGGCAATAAAAGAATAAAAGCTCTAAAATTACAGGCGGAAATAGCCGAAAACAGTTCCCGGTGGATCTGGAGCAGGAGAAATGAGAGGTTCTTTCATAACGATTAAAAATGCTCTATCCATCGCAGGATCAGTTGGCGAAGTGATAGTGGTATAGCGCCGGGATCATCAATCCATCAAGAGATGAAGGTGTGGGTTTGAATCCTGGCGCTGTGCAAAAAAAAAAAAAAAAAAAAAAGAAAGAAACAAAAGATAACAGGGAGACACTTGGAAGTCATGACCTGGTGTGGCCCGGCCCCCTTAGAGTGTCAGAAGTTCAGGGCCGAAACACTTGCTACAAGGGGCGTTTCTTCTTAGAAGACTCCCTGTTATCTAGCTCCCCAATGAGTTTCTACTTACTGTTGCTGATTGTGTCTTCTTTGTTTCATAAGAGATATTCGTGTTTCTGATTTTTTTTTTTTTTTTGTCATCTTCCATCGTGCTAATCTAATCGGTTCTCTTTGATGCTCGAGTTAAATTTGGTTGAAAAGTTAAGAACTGAAAACGAATCAAAATATAACACGATATAAACTTGTACAGTAATTCCAGCTCCATTCATTGAGGGCATAATTTAAAATATCAAATAAGGCCTAACAACTCGTGTTTTTTGGTGGTCTTGGTGGTGAAAAAGATCATTAAAAGCTGCTAAAGCGGATTTATGATGGCTGGGCCATCTCGAAATATGTTGTATACGGTTGCAATAGGTCAACTACTCGATTATGTCATAAGGATAGATGTATGAAACCGGTTGCAACATCGAATACTGACGAAAATATCATCAACTCATAAAATTCCCTTCTTATCAAATTAACTTAAAATGTATAGGAAAAAACAAGACGTAAACTTATTAAAAAAAAAAGAAATATGGATTTGTCCCTTCATGTTTCCCAGAGTTTCTCTTCATCGAAACCAATGCTAACAGAGACTGAGATATAATTATAGAGCACAAAGCTTAGTTGAATCAAACTATCAGACACATACCATCTCTGGAGAATCTTAATTGAATGAGAAGAATGGAAATCATAACAGCTAGGTTCTGGTGACCCTATCCTCTCGAAGAGAGGAGAAAAAAAAAAGAAGAGCAGTGAAAGAGATGAGTGAAGAAACAAGAGCAGTGAAAGAGAGGAGTGAAGAAACAAGAGCAGTGAAAGAGAGGAGTGAAGAAACAAGAGCAGTGAAAGAGAGGAGTGAAGAAACAAGAGCATTGAAAGAGATGAGTGAAGAAACAAGAGCAGTGAAAGAGAGGAGTGAAGAAACAAGAGCAGTGAAAGAGAGGAGTGAAGAAACAAGAGCAGTGAAAGAGAGGAGTGAAGAAACAAGAGCAGTGAAAGAGAGGAGTGAAGAAACAAGAGCAGTGAAAGAGAGGAGTGAAGAAACAAGAGCAGTGAAAGAGAGGAGTGAAGAAACAAGAGCAGTGAAAGAGAGGAGTGAAGAAACAAGAGCAGTGAAAGAGAGGAGTGAAGAAACAAGAGCAGTGAAAGAGAGGAGTGAAGAAACAAGAGCAGTGAAAGAGAGGAGTGAAGAAACAAGAGCATTGAAAGAGAGGAGTGAAGAAACAAGAGCAGTGAAAGAGAGGAGTGAAGAAACAAGAGCAGTGAAAGAGAGGAGTGAAGAAACAAGAGCAGTGAAAGAGAGGAGTGAAGGAACAAGAGCAGTGAAAGAGAGGAGTGAAGAAACAAGAGCAGTGAAAGAGAGGAGTGAAGAAACAAGAGCAGTGAAAGAGAGGAGTGAAGGAACAAGAGCAGTGAAAGAGAGGAGTGAAGAAACAAAAGCAGTGAAAAAGATATTTGCTATCAACCTAACCATTCAATGCGGCAACTATTTTAGAAAAACAGTCAGTATCAATACAGCCTCTAGTTGCATTTTTTTTTCTTTTTTCGTTTCCTTGAATCGAATGAGGATTCTTCGAAAACTGTTCGTCTTTCTATGTATAATAAACCCATGAATTCTTCTTTCTCTAATCACCTCTTCTCATTCCCCCTTTCTATCCTTCTCTCTCTCTATCTCTCTGTCTGCTAGTCTGTCTGTCTCTCTCACTTTCTCCTTCTCTCTCTCTCTCTCTCTCTCTCTCTCTCTCTCTCTCTCTCTCTCTCTCTCTCTCTTCCTTTCTTCTTATGTGTCTTTATTTTTCTCGTTTTCTCCCTCCAAAATAAAGCCTGTTCAGAAAATTTAAAAAAAAAAAATTCCATGGGTTATTTTATTCTTTATTTTTGCCTCAGGTTTTTGCGAACTAATTGCCGGCAAGATAGTACCGCAGGCTGCTAGGACCGGACTATTTGCTTTCCAAAATAATCTCTAACTTCTATTTTTTATTATTATTATTTCAAGCAGCTCGCCCGCTCTGTTACCGCATGGACTAACATGCATTTGTTATGGAGAAAACGTTCAAAGTCGAGGATTTGGAACCCGCCGTATGCGGATAGTAAGTAAACAAACTAACAGCGAAGAGAATGATTGACATAGAACTATCCCCGTGACCATAACTATGCTACTGTCTTAAGAATGGAAGCTTGGGTGTCCAAACTTACTAAGACAGCTCTTTCAGCCAGTTTAAAACACATGTAGTTATATAAAAAGATTGATATAGAACTATCCCCGTGACCATAATAATGCTACTATCTTAAGAATGGAAGCTTGGGTGTCCAAACTTACTAAGACAGCTCTTTCAGCCAGTGTAAAACACATGTAGTTATATAAAAAGATTGATATAGAACTATCCCCGTGACCATAACTATGCTATTGTCTTAAGAATGGAAGCTTCCGTGTCCAAACTTACTAAGACAGCTCACTCAGCCAGTGTAAAACACATGTAGTTATATAAAAAGATTGACATAGAACTATCCCCGTGACCATAACTATGCTACTGTCTTAAGAATGGAAGCTTGGGTGTCCAAACTTACTAAGACAGCTCACTCAGCCAGTGTAAAACACATGTAGTTATAAAGAATCATTGACATAGAACTATCCTCGTGACCATAATTATGCTACTGTCTTAAGAATGGAAGTTTGGGTGTCCAAACTTACTAGGACAGCTCACTCAGCCAGTGTAAAACACATGTAGTTATATTATTACACCCTTCAAGCTAACGCAAATATTCTATCTTTTTAAACTACTATTTTATTCTCAATCACTGCAACTGCAGGATCTCAACCATTTAAATCGGCCTGACCGATTCGAATGGTTGGCCAGAAAAAACTCTGTCTCCACATTTCACGCAAGGCACTCAACATCCGATGACAAGCAAATTAGTGATTTCGGATCTTGATGATGGTGTTTACTCGTTTTGAAGGTAGTTTTGCACATTTTTTTTTTGTTAAAGGTGTCTGGAGTAATAGTAGCAGCATAACCAGCCGCAGAAGAGGGGAATAGTAGCAGCAGCAGCAGCAGCAGCAGCAGCAGTAGTAGTAGCAGTAGTAGTAGTAGTAGTAGTAGTAGTAGTAGTAGTAGTAGTAGTAGTAGTAGTAGTAGTAGTAGTAGTAGTAGTAGTAGTAGTAGTAGTAGTAGTAGTAGTAGTAGTAGTAGTCGAAGCAGTAGTGATGGTGAGGGTAGCAGAAATAATTGTATAGAAATATCAATAAAAATATTGTTGGGGAGGGGGTGGTTGTAGCAATAGCAGCAGGAGTAACACCATTAGCAGATCGAGCATCGAATTACGCACCTACATTCACACAACAGCTCACATTTTGGAGCAGCTTAGATATAGATTCTAGTGTTTCACTGATACATGGTTAAAAGACTTAAAAATTCGTTATGGAATCAGTTATGCCGTTAACCTTGGAAGCGCACCCACATAGCTAGGAAGGTTAGTTTCAGACAGTTCTTGTGTCCTCCGTGAGGGATATTGACGTCATGTTCAGGACAATTATATCAACATTTCTCTCCCTTTCTCCCCTTCCTCCTCTCCAGTACAGAGTACCCGCCTTAAAAGTGCTGCGTGTGGTACTGTTATAAATAATGTTTCTACACAATTGATTTTGATGAACTAAGGAAAAAAAATTAGTCACCTTTTTTTTCCCTCCATTATACGATTTGGTCTCCTAAGCAAAACCGGTTTTGCAACCAGATAATATATAAATCAATTGAAGCTAAAAGTAAAAAAAATGGAGGAAGAATTAAAAAATCCTGCTCTCTGACTGCGATTAATTTGACCATACAAATTGTCATGTGATATAAATATAAAACATATTCTGTGTGTGTAAAAAAAGCAGGTTCCCTTTTTTTAGCACTCCTATAACTTGCACTTTTTTTTTCATTGATAAGTCGTGACATATAAGCAACAAAGTTTTTTTTTATTTCCTAGAATTCCTTTGCCTTTTTTTCTTCTTCTTCTTTAGGAAAAAAAAGTAATTTTACTTCACATTTTAGAGATGGATCAGAGTTTACTTGTTTGTCATCCTGGTCACCAAAAAGATCAGAGTGGAAACCTTTTGAAAGCAAATCCTAAAATACGCACTTCTCTTTCTTAAACCATTCTTATAAGAACAAATTAGAGGAATACCATTATTTCTTTCGTATAAAAATACCATCAATCTAGATTTTAAACCTGATCTTCAGCAGGATCCAGCTCTAGGTGAAGATTAAGGGTTTCTTATGCCCAAATAAGAAGTTTTTGGTGGTTAGCTTGCTATTATCTAGATTCAGATGGTCTAGACTCGTCTAATGTACATTATCTCGGTTCCTAATCTACAGAAAAATCAGACTCATTGTATTAATAAACGCGAGTAGTTCAGTGGGGTCGTCTACAAACAAATGTGAGTTTTCCAGATTTATCCTGATCCGTAAAAATTTATTGTCTGATTTTGTTAAATCCATAAATATTTTCAAATCGTTCTTAACGTCCATTTTGATATAAGTACAACTAACAAGAATTCTCGTATGTAAGGACATTTTTAAGAACGTCTTGGGAGAATGTATGTTATAATCTGCGTTTAGACGCTTCTTTAAATAGATTTGGGAAAGTACAGAGTTGGCTGCTCTCTTTCACTGTATCGACATTTTGGGCAGAATCCAATGAAAACCCATCCAAACTGATTCCACATATAGAATTTTAAAATTTTGTTTTTTCGGTAACTTTGAGCTTTCGGTCTACTGAAAGTTTTTGTCCACAGTTTTCCCTTTTCATAAACCCGTACGAGCTCTGGTGGTTCTGAGGTTAGAGCATTCACCCTGCTGTTCGAAGGAACCTTCTTTGCTAGTTCTGGACCATATCGTCGACTGGTGAGTATAGAGATTACCCGACGGAGGCTAAAGTTTAAAAAGCAAAATGCCTGAAATCATCGTGTTGTGGACGTGTGTTATCAAAATAATTACGAAGCCGCATTGCGATAAACCTGCTATATAAGGGAGTAATCAAAATCTTCGAATCACACAGCAAACTCTGATAAGTCAAAATTTAGAAATAGCAGGCCTTAGTTATTTTAATAAATGATATATATATATAGTGTTTTTTTTTAAACTTTCAACACTTTTAAAGTTTTACTGCAGCTCAATTATGCGACCTTATTGTTTATTTTTAATCATTTTCGTTCTTTTTTTTCCATTACTTTTTCTCCTTTATTGCTCCTCTGTCCCTCCACCCGTTATGACTCGGTTCCTTCTCCTCTTTCAATCTTTATATATCTGCCCCTTTATCTTTAATAAGTAAGAGTGTCTTCGTTTGCTTCTTTCTCGCTATCTTTCTTTTCGGTCTTTTTCTCTTTCTGTCTGTCTTTCAGTGTCTATCCATCAAATCCTGCTAGTTGTCCGTATGTCGTTGAAAAATCTTTATGAGGTAATATCCCCTCCCCCTGTCTCCATACTCTCTCTTTCTCTCTCTCTCTCTCTCTCTCTCTCGACTCTCTTTCTCTCTTCCCTTTCTATCTATCTGTTTAACTCTCTTTCTCGCTCTCTCTCTCTCTCTCTCTCTCTCTCTCTCTCTCTCACTCTTTCCATCTATCTATCTATCTATCTATCTATCTATCTATCAATCTTTCTATGTCTCACTCATCTCGCAGTTCTCCAACCTCCTATCTAGATCTCCTATCTCCTCCCCATGCTCTTTTTCCGGCCCTCTTTGTGTCGTTCGAGTGTCCAAATTAGCAAAGGGCGACAACCCCCGTATGCTTTACAGGACTTCCCTTCCTTGCGTGATAAAGGGCGATAAATAAAGAGGGTCCGGGAGGGCACCGTTGTCTGGAATGGCTCCAGGGAAGCTCAGTAAGCCGGTCGAACTTCATACAAGTGTGAGTAATGGGCCCTTTCAATGTAATATAGGCTGTTCAGTTCGCTCCCCTTACTCTACTCTTTGTTTCCCCCCAATTTTCCTTTTGCACTCCTAACCCCCACCCCTCCCTCTTCCTTTCAGTATCTGTCCTTACACCTTTACCCACATATACAAATTTCCCCTCCCCTTTCTTTCTCTCTTTAATGTCTTATATACTATCTTCTTCATTGCGTTGTCCAATTTTGTTTTGTTTTCTTTATCTCATCTTTCTTACTGCTTTATATATCCCCCTTTTGTACAACAAACTTTTGTTTTCTTATGTTTTGAACAAATTTTCTCCTCATTTTTTAAATCTAGTAGTAGTAGTAGTAGTAGTAGTAGTAGTAGTAGTAGTAGTAGTAGTAGTAGTAGTAGTAGTAGTAGTAGTAGTAGTAGTAGTAGTAGTAGTAGCAGCAGCAGCAGCAGCAGCGTTAGTAGTAGCAATAGTAGCAGCAGAAGTAGTAGTAGTAGTAGTAGTAGTAGTAGTAGTAGTAGTAGTAGTAGTAGTAGTAGTAGTAGTAGTAGTAGTAGTAGTGGTAGTAGTAGTAGTAGTAGTAGTGGTAGTAGTGGTAGTAGTGGTAGTGGTAGTAGTAGTAGTAGTAGTAGTAGTAGCAGCGGCAGCAGCAGCGTTAGTCGTAGCAATAGTAGCAGCAGCGGTAGTAGTAGTAGTAGTAGTAGTAGTAGTAGTAGTAGTAGTAGTAGTAGTAGTGGTAGTAGTAGTAGTAGTGGTAGTAGTAGAGGTAGTAGTAGTAGTAGTGGTAGTAGTAGTAGTAGTAGTAGTAGTAGTAGTAGTAGTAGTAGCAGTAGAAGCAGCAACAGCAGCAGTAATTAGTAGTAGTAGTAGTAGTAGTAGTAGTAGTGGTAGTAGCAGCAGCAGCGTTAGTCAGTGGTGGTAGCAGCAGCAGTGGTAGTAGTAGTGGTGGTGGTGGTGGTAGTGGTAGTGGTAGTGGTAGCGCAGTGGTAAAGTTGCAGCAACAGCAGCAGTAGTGGTGTGTGGTGGTGGTGGTGGTGGTGGTGGTGGTGTAGTGGTAGTAGTGGTGGTGGTGGTGGTGGTGGTGTAATAGTAGTGGTGTAGTGGTAGTAGTGGTGGTGGAGTAGTTGTAGTAGTAGTGATGGTGGTAGCTGTAGTAGTGGTAGTAGTAGTAGTAGTAGTAGTAGTAGTAGTAGTAGTAGTAGTAGTAGTAGTAGTAGTAGTAGTAGTAGTAGTAGTAGTAGTAGTAGTAGTAGTAGTAGTAGTAGTAGTAGTAGTAGTAGTAGTAGTAGTAGTAGTAGTAGTAGTAGTAGTAGTAGTAGCAGTAGAAGCAGCAACAGCAGCAGTAATATTAGTAGTAGTAGTAGTAGTAGTAGTAGTAGTGATGGTGATAGCAGTAGTAGTAGTAGTAGTAGTAGTAGTAGTAGTAGTAGTAGTAGTAGTAGTAGTAGTTGTTGTATTAGTAGTAGTAATAGTAGTAGTAGTGGTGGTAGCAGTTGCAGTAGTAGTAATAGTAGAAGTAGAATTAGAAGTAGTAACTGCAGCAGCTTTAGTCGTGCAGACAAGCCCACGCATAGATATTACTTGTGCACAAATACTTATCAAAATACATTTTTTCAGTTCATTTTCTCCACACAAGCATTGCCTATGATTAAAAAGTCTTTGTATGAACATCAGCATTACTATTAGTCATATTACTTCAGTCGATGCTTCTCTCCAGACCAAGCGTAACTCATAGATTTAATTATCATTATTTTTGGATAAAGATAAACAACAAGGAAGCAGCATATCCTTGGAGAATCAGATCTAGCCTGTCTAAAACAAAATGAAGAAGAAACAAAATTGTGGGAAAAACCTCTCGCTAAGAGATGTCCGGAGGGAAAAATGAGAAAATGAGAAATGCCCCGAGACAGGCTAAACCCCTCCTCAGTCAAATCAAGAGAGATCAGTGAGGGTCGGATGGAATCAAAGCGACCGCTTATCTGGTGGTGTGTTTGTAAATCCTACCTCTTTAATTAGCTGTCAAAGACAGGGAAATCAGCCAGCCTGACAACTGAAGATCGGAAGTCTCAGGCAGGGACTTACCGTGGGGCGGAGAGAAGGTCCACAACTTAATGCTCAACGTTTTTATTTTTATTTATTTGGTTTTTTTTTTAAATATATTTTGCTCTTGTAGCAAATTGGTAAATATTAAAGATAGACTGACGTAAATTGGTGGTGATGAACTTATTCGACGCAACAATAGTAGTGGGTGATTTGACATGGAAAAGTAAAGGCAGACTGTAGTAACATTAATTTGGTGAAGGCATATTTTGTTTAAAAAAAAATAAAGACATGTTTTAAAGAAGAAAGAGCTGGTGCTAATCTTAAGTATAGATAGCGGAGTCTGGATTTACAAAAAGATCTTAAAAGCTAGTGAGTCATATTTGTGTGTAAGGATTGTCAAGACAGACTTTGTTTAGTCTTAGAACACAGTGCAGTTAAGGTTTTTTTTTAGAATTTAGAGAACGTGGAATTTAGTAGAGATGGATTTCAATAGACTGACGATAGTGAAAACATAACTGTGGAACAATCAGGCAGTTGGGACTGATGTGTGTGTAATTAGTCTGATTATAAGTACAAAACGTATGGCGCTGAATACATGTTTTGGCAAGCTTTTAAATAGCAAATTAGTGTAATGAAAGAAGAAAGTATAAAAATAGAAAGGGTGGAGTTAAAAGTTGGATTTGTTGGTCTGAAAAAGAGAGAAGAAAATAAAGAAAAAGAAATAAAAAAAAGATATATATATATATATATATATATATATATATATATATAGAGAGAGAGAGAGAGAGAGAGAGAAAGAGAGAGAGACAGACAGACAGAGAGAGGGAGATAGATAGATAGATAGATAGATAGATAGATTGAGAGAGAGAGATAGATAGATAGATAGATTGAGAGAGAGAGAGAGAGAGAGAGAGAGAGAGAGAGAGAGAGAGAGAGAGAGAGAGAGAGAGAGAGAGAGAGATTTAAGAAACAGAGATAAGATGTAGGATGAGGAGAAAGTCGATACCAAAATAAGTGCATAAAAAAAGAGAAAACTTTAAAACAAAACAAGCAATTAATACAGATATTTAAAGTTACACTCTCTACAAGGGTGTTTCACACATGTCCTTTGACCGGTAACCTTTCAGCTCCTGCTTTCCGTTGAAAAGCTATTTCCAACACAAAGAGAGCAAATAGAAGAGAACGCGCAAGCATCGGTCTGTGAGCCGCTTTCAAAGTTCGATTGGCTGTCAGACAGATATGTTGACTTTTGATTGGTCCGGTACCAGCAGACACAGCCATTGCAAACCCCGAAGTCCCATGGAACATTCCTTATTTTGACGGACCGCAGGCCCTTCAATCTTCCTGACTAGAGCAGAGCTGTGTTTGGCTGATGAAATCCACACAGCAGTTGAAGAGTCTTTCACTCTGTTCTATGTTTACGGGTTTTAACGTGGCAGCTTTTTGCATTTCTTTTTTTGTTTTTTTTTTTTGAAGAAAGTGAAAAAACAGGTGTAAACATTTTATTAAGAATTTTGATTGGTTTTCAGACCCCACAAAGAGAAAGTCTGTGTCTGGCTTTCGTCTGCCGTCTATATCCATGTGGGTGTTGTGCTGCTGATATATCTACTTGTCTGACTTTTATATTTTTGGTTGTTGCTTTTTTGTGTGCGCATTTATAATTTTTATTTTCCTCCTTTTGTGATTTGATCTCATTTGCTCGCTGTTATGTTTTTGTTTGTACTCCTATTTCCATATCCTAGCTCTCTCTCTCTCTCTCTCTCTCTCTCTCTCTCTCTCTCTCTCTCTCTCTCTCTCTCTCTCTCTCTCTCTCTCTCTCTCTCTCCTATTTGCCGATCTGCCTGTCCCTCTATATGACAACCTTTTATCTTCCCATACCCCAAACCCCATATCTTCGCCCCCTAGTACGTTTCTATCTTCCTATTCAACATATCTTTCTATCCTTTTACCTTACTGATCTCCTATCTTTTGTCTCCCTACTCTCATATTTCCATATCCTCTTACTTATCTGTCCTCTTATCCCATCTAATCCTAAATTTTCCAATGTAACCTTTTTTACTTTCTCCCTTTGCTCCCATTTCGCCTTTTCTTCTATCCTCCAATTTCGGATACATATACATATACATATACATATATATATATATATGTATATATTTATGTAGTTTGAAGATAAGTTGGAATAATGGATAAGAGTGCTCAACTGTGGTAGCTTTTCATAGATATAGAAGATCTTATCTTAAATTCTCTTCATACGGCACTGGTGTTTCAAGCGGAGGACAAGCGACAATTTTGTTCTCCGCTTGAAACACCAGTGTCGTATGAAGAGAATTTAAGATAAGATCTTCTCTCTCTCTCTCTCTCTCTCTCTCTCTCTCTCTCTCTATATATATATATATATATATATATATATATATATATATATATATATATATACACATACACACACATTTTTTGAAGTGGGGTTCTGATGAAGACTGATATTACAAAAACTAACCATGACTGCCTCCCGTTTCCTGTGTTTATTGATTAGGGAATTTCGACTCTCACAGACGAGGTGAACTGAAGTGACCCTGCTAAAATACACGGGACTGCGACCATTACTGGATAGCTAGAAGCTACCGCAAACATGAAGTTTTGCTGAACTATTTAAAGTTACCGATGTGTTTACTACAGTTTTATGCTTTCTTTAAAAAAAAAAAAAAAACATATTAAAGTACATTTTAGTTTGAAAGGAAAAAATGAGCACCGGCCTGTGCCAATTGGAATCAATGTATTTCTTTTCATATTTATGAAAATTCAAACCATTTTTCAATTAGGCTTGGGTCGTATTTGTTAACTTCTAAAGCCTTTCCCCCAAGGGCAGAAAACTGTAATTTTGAATACTACAGACTCTATACAGAACTTTTCAGGTTGGTCTCGGTTAAAATTAGTTCCCCTTGCAACTTGGTTTACTACTACTCAGACAAGCTAAGCGACTAGTACACTTGTTGAGCACTACGATAGAGAATACCGCGGCGCTGACTGCTACAATATCTGCTCTACTTTCGTTTTGAAGGGATTTCAACAAACCTGTAACACACGAAATATTGAATTTACAGACTCGAGTCGTAGATCATAATCATTTTTTTTTTAAAAGAAGACAATAGAAAAGAAACGGTATTAACTCTAGCTGCCTCTATAGATTTACGTGTTATTATTGCTGAATCTGCTGTTGATTGATTGATTAAATGATTGCTGAATTGGTTGATGCAGTCGCCGACGCCATCACTCTCTATCTTAGACCCTCCATCTTGTAATCAGTCAGACAAGGAAGGGCCGAAACGGAACGAGTAGACCTCTCAACTCAGCGGCCGACCGCAGCTTAGGTGTCGAACCCACATGAAACCTACTATATAAGACCGCTCTACGCCCTCGACCACACCGACCATGACACAAACCCATCTGTTTTTCTCGCCTACGCCAAGCCTAGTCCCAGATATTCCATTTTGTTAAACGTCCGCCTAGTTTCTCTCCCTAGTCTTGGACGGAGACTAGTCGTAGGCGTAACGACTGACTAGGCAATGTCTTATCAATACTATTAAGTGAAGAGACTGTAACATGTTTTGTGCTGGTTTACGCGAAATTCTGTCCACACCTTTACCACGCTGCTAGTGAGAAATAAACAAAAGTGAAAAGAAAAGAATTTTGACCTGTGCGCAGCCCCTGTTTCTTAAAAAGGACTGGGTTAAAAGATTTTAAAAAGAATTAAGAATTTAAAAACAAAATGCTTGGGTTCATCTAGTGCGACTCATTTAACGAGTGCGGTGACCTATTTGCCTTTAGACAAAAATCGCTGTTTATCTTAAGGAACTGGAGGCCGGAATTAAATTGACACTAAACAGAGGATATGACGGCCTGGGGAAATCGCGAGAAAAATTCTCCATTGAGCACATCTCGCTGTACAAATGACGAGGAAGTCGGAAGTCTATTTTTAACTCTCCAACCACTCTACCTCTCCCACTTCATCCTCCCTAACGGCACGGAGAGAGAGAGAAAGAGAGAGAGAGTGAGAGAGAGTGAGAGAGAGAGTGAAAGATAGAGAGTGAGAGAGACAGTGAGAGAGACAGTGAGAGAGAGAGACAGTGAGAGAGAGAGTGAGAGTGAGAGAGAGAGAAAGAAAGAGAGAAAGAGAGAGAGACAGTAAGAGAGAGAGTGAGAGAGAGACAGAGAGAGAGTGAGAGACAGAAAAGAGAGAAAGAGAGAGAGAAGAGAGAA